>KQ995487.1:6311-21510 GCA_001598015.1 Dorcoceras hygrometricum
ACAGATAGCACTGATGATTACTTCGTGTCTATGGTTTACTGTTCAGTCCCTAAGTTTTGCTCCTCTAAGGGGTCGAGGCCATTAGTTACACACAGTAACCCAGAAATCCAAAATATTCCGTAAACCCATATAACGACAGAATCGTGTCTATGGTTTACTGATCAGTCCCTAAGTTTTGCTCCTCTAAGGGGTCGAGGCCATTAGTTACACACAGTAACCCAGAAATCCGAAATATTTCGTAAACCCATATAACGACAGCAAAGATCAGTGCGAGCGGAGTTTGACACGAAACAGAGGTTTGAACAAAAAGGTGCTCGAACAGTAGACGAAACAAAACTCAACTTCGACTGAATAATATATATATACATATATCAAACGAATATATTACTTAGCAAAAGCCCACTTACCTTGAGTCTAAATTTGCGTAGAAGGTGATCGGTTAGGTGGAGTCTGGACGGTTCCAACGCACAGGAATACTCGGTCTTTGCAAGAACTCTGATGCACGAAGTCTGGAAAAAATTGCGTACGAAGCTGGAGCGAAGTCTGTCAGTAACAATTTTTGGAGCACGTCGCAACTTGCGCAGGGTTTTGGCTAAGAATTCTGCTGCTTTTCTGACTGTGAATTTCGAAGTGGTGTGGTATTCTTGCAATCTCAATCGGGTATTTATAGGTGGCGAGGAGGGGGAGTCGAGCGTCCGCCATTAAAGGACTTAAATTCCTCTTTACGTCGTCCGTTACAAAATCAATCAACGCAGGCATTGATTTTGGGGAGTAATTCGACCATTAATCCTCTAAATCGGCCGTTACAGCTCGTGAATCTGATCTGTAATCGTGTAGAAACTGTGGGAAGTCGCGAGCTAAAGTCTGGAATTTCGTTGGTCAAAGCTGGGTTGACCGTCCAACAGCTGGTTTGACTTTCCTGCGTCTGGTTTAACACACCTCTATATATATACATCTTGAATCTCTCGACTGATGTTCGTCAATCCAGTCGACGTGAACAGTAGGAAATCTTACGACTGGTACTCATGTTTCCTTCAACAAACCAGTCGCAACAACCAGACGACATCGTAGCAACTAAACAAAAATGACGCCGTATCACTCCAACAGCTGGTAGCAAATACGTTCGCAACGACTACCAGTCGCAAGGCGCTAAATAACCCAGACGCAAGCTAAACCAAAAGCTGACAGATTCCTTACGACTGGTACCAGACGCAATCCCTCGAAACGCAGCGTTTCAACTTATCTAAACGACGTCGCGTTGCTCCCTCGACTGGTTCCTCAATCCACAGCTGGTCACCCAGTCGCAACATCCAGTCGTAGCATCCAGTCGCAGCATCCAAAACACGACGTTTAACTAACTCGAACGACGTCGTAGTGGTACGCCAGCAGCTGCAAGCTTCTTCCACTAGTCGCAGCTACAGTACCGTTGACCCGCGTTGACCCTTTTTTTTTTTTTTTTTGAAGCTGAATTTTCGGGTTCTCACACCAGCTCTGTTCTGATTGCCCTTCTGAACTGGTCCAAAAGCTAAATTGTCCTTACTTAGAGTGATCTGATCTGAATTGTTCTGTAGATTAAGTTGACTTTATTTAGCCTGATCTGATTTGTTGTGTCCCCTACGCCTGAGCTAATCTAATACCCTCTGAATTGATTTTTATTTTCACCAAAACTTAGAATATTTTCCAACAGTATCCATTTTTTTATGGGAAAAACCCATAAAATAATATAATAATATATCGAATAAAATTAAAATATTAACGAAATTAATAAAATAACATAAATTCATCGACTTGAAAAATAATCATTCAAATAAGATAACACATCGTTGAAATTTTACCTGAAAGTGTATCAAAAAATATGATGACAGAAACACCTACATAAAATAAAAAACATGAGGAAAAAAAAAACGAATTACTGCAAACAAATTTCGAAAAATAATTTCATAACATAAACAAATTAATGGTAAAATGATACAATACTCACGGTAGAAAAATAAAAGAAGCTCGACAAATGGAAGAAACGAGGCTTCACATACGAAGGAGGCAAAAGGAGAAGAACGAAGGAAGAAGAAAAATTTTAAATTTTGTATATATATTTTTAAAATCCGAGCATTTATATAAATATTATTAAATAAAATAATTTAAAATACTTACTGTAGGAAAATTTTATTCCAATGCAGAATCAGGATCGTCGAGGATAGTGTTGAACACTATTTCTTTAAAACGACATTGCCCCGCCCAGGTGCTAACGATTTATGGCAATCGTTTCTCAAGATACAACGACGAACTTCTCGTAATAGGAGCACACCAAATTACGAGAACAGCAAACTTTCAGATGCTTTGGACTCTGAATGCAGAGAAGTATAGAATTGAGAGAGAGATGAGAATGCTTGATTGCTTGGTGTGTTGTGGTGATTATGGGTGGTCCTATTTATAGATTCTGAAGGGACATGGGGCTTTTGATGAATAGTCATGTCTCTTTAGAAATGTCTTAATCATAGCCATTGGATCCAAATCCAATGGTCTAGATTATGTCCATTCCGAAGGATCATGACCTTTCACAATGCACCCTTTCAATCGCATCCGTTCATCCAAGACCATTCCGAAGGATCATGACCTTTCACAATGCACCCTTCCAATCGCATCCTTTTCGCGATTCATCACACCCCTTCAATATATAACCGATCCACTTTAATTGCTTTAATTGATTTATTAATTTCTCATTCACCTAAAATCGGTTTTGAGCAAATTAATATTCCAAAATATCTACTCAAAATGTAGATTCAAGTTTTCAAGTCAATTTCGACTTTCATCGGACGGTTATAACTTGATTAATTAATTTGGGCATTGCCCATTTTCCAACAATCCCCCACATGAATGAAAATTAATGTGAATATGCATGATGACACTTATAAGAGTCCAATCGATCGGTCAATGCATCAGGAGAGGTAGCTTGTTGCTTTGAACCTTCCATAGTGGAATGTCATCGAGTATACTAGACTGCGTAGTGAACATGATGTTTTGAACTACTCAGCTGTTCATGTATACTAAGACAATGACATCCAAACAAAGACCTTTCTCACATCTGTTTAGTTCTCATGGTTGGGTCCGTTTTGGCCATGGACACCATCTTGATTTCATGAGTGTTTCATTGAAGCGGTCCGTCTTCACACTCACATAGGTGATGCTCCTATAAAGAGTATCCTACCATACTCCACCAGTTCAGGTATATGAATCATTAAAAGTATAAAATTAACCTCACTACATGTGGTAGGACAGCACTTACTCATCCTAGGAATGGAATAGACTTTATGTCTCAAGTGCTGCAATCAACAACTTCCGTAACTTAGTTGTCTCTTTGAACCAAGATCTTGGGATCTCCAGTCAACAAGGTTGATAGGTGATGCTCCTATAAAGAGTATCCTACCATACTCCACCAGTTCAGGTATATGAATCATTAAAAGTATAAAATTAACCTCACTACATGTGGTAGGACAGCACTTACTCATCCTAGGAATGGAATAGACTTTATGTCTCAAGTGCTGCAATCAACAACTTCCGTAACTTAGTTGTCTCTTTGAACCAAGATCTTGGGATCTCCAGTCAACAAGGTTGGGTTTTCGCTACGGTTGTTTTATTTGTAGGTTTTTAAGCCAATTCCTCTTGATGTGCAGTATACTTGATCTCGAGGTAGACCCTTTGTAAGAGGGTCCACCGGATTATCCTTAGATTTTATATATTCGATTGCAATCACACCATTTGAGATCAACTGCCTAATGGTATTGTGTCTACGACGAATGTGTCGGGACTTACCATTGTACATGCAACTTTGTGCCCTTCCTATTGCCGATTGACTGTCACAATGTATCATTATGGCAGGTACAGTTTTCTTCCAACATGGAATGTTTTCTAAGAAACTCCGTAACCATTCGGCTTCTTCAGCGGCTTTATCGAGGGCAATGAACTCGGATTCCATAGTTGATCGAGCAATGCATGTTTGTTTAGTGGATTTCCATGATACCGCTCCTCCATCAATTGTGAATACATATCCACTTGTGGATTTGGAGTCTTTTGTATCCGATATCCAATTTGCATCGCAGTATCCCTCTAATACTGCAGGATACTTTCCATAATGTAATCCATAGTGGAGAGTAAATTTGAGATATCTAAGAACCCTCATTAAGGCTTGCCAGTGGGTATCGTTTGGGCTATTTGTAAAACGACTTAGCTTGTTGACCGCACAGGCAATATCCGGACGTGTACAGTTTGTGAGATACATCAAACTGTCTATTATCCGAGAATATTCCAATTGTGATACGGCTTCCCCATGGTTTTTGCCTAAATGTTTACTCAGGTCCATAGGTGTTTTTACTGGTGCGAGTTCGAAAGCATTGAACTTTCTTAGCACAGACTCCACGTATTGAGATTGAGTCAATACTATTCCTTCAGATGTTCTAAGAATTTTAATTCCTAGTATGACATCTGCCAAACCCATATCCTTCATTTCAAAGTTCTTGGTCAACATTTTCTTTGTTGTCATTATTATCTCATGATTACTCCCCATGATCAACATGTCGTCAACATATAGACAGATAATTACATATCATTTAGATGTGTCTTTGACATATATGCATTTGTCACACTCATTTATTTTGAATCCATTTGACATCATTACTTTGTCAAATTTCTCATGCCATTGTTTTGGCGCTTGTTTAAGTCCGTATAGTGACTTAACTAGTCGACACACCTTTTTCTCTTGTCCCGGAGCAACAAACCCTTCGGGTTGCTCCATATAAATTTCTTCTTCTAACTCACCATTCAAGAATGCCGTTTTAACATCCATTTGATTTATTTCAAGGTCATGCAGTGCTGCAATGGCAATGAACATTTGTATGGATGTAATCCTTGTCACTGGTGAATATGTATCGAAATAGTCAATTCCTTCTTTTTGTCTGAACCCCTTAGCTACCAATCTAGCCTTGTATTTATCAATCGTTCCATCTGCCTTGTATTTAATTTTTAGGATCCATTTGCCTCCTAAAGGTTTCGTACCAGGAGGAAGATCTACTAGTTCCCATGTATGGTTATGCATGATGGATTCGATTTCACTGTTGACAGCCTCTTTCCATAACGGAGCGTCCCGACTTGATAGAGCTTCTTTCAAAGTCCTTGACTCATTTTCTAATACATAAGATATGAAATCAGGACCAAAAGATTTTCAATCCTAGCCCTTTTGCTTCGACGGGGTTCATCATTTTCTTGATCGTCAACAGCTTCAATACTTCTTTTGTTGCAACTAGGTTCGGATTTCTCGTTTTCGTTTGAACCTTTATTGCTTTGAATTTCATTATGTTCTTTCTTGTTTTCCTCTTTTCTCGGGAATACATTTTCAAAGAATATTGCATTCCTTGATTCAATGGTTGTACCTTCATGAATACTAGGAATGTCTGAATTGTGCACCAAGAATCGATATGCACTACTGTTATTGACATACCCAATAAAGATACCATCGAACGTTTTGGGTCCGATTTTAACTTGTTTGGGTTTAGGTACCTCAACCTTTGCCAAGCACCCCCACACTTTTAAGTATTTGTACGATGGCTTATGGCCTTTCCATAATTCGTACGGTGTTTTATCCTTTTTCTTTTGGGGAATTTTGTTGAGAATGTGATTGATCGATAATATAGCTTCCCCCCAAAAATTCTGTGGTAATCCAGAATTCTATCACTACGAATATTTTTTATTCGTTGGCCAAGTTGATTCTCAACCTCTGCTTTGTAAGTTTGGAATGCTTCCAAGGCTTCATCTTTGCCTCTCAATAAGTACACATAGCAGTACCTTGTGCAGTCATCTATAAAAGTAACAAAATATTTCTTACCTCCTCTAGGTTGCACAAATTTTAAATCACAGATATCACTGTGTATTAAATCTAGAGACGTAGTACTTCTTTCCACTGAGTGAAAAGGTAGTTTGGTCATTTTAGTTTCTACACACACCTCACATTTGTGTGTTTTGTTTATATCAATTGTTGGCAATAAATTTAATTTAACCAATCGCTTTAGAGTATTGTAATTAACATGTCCAAGTCGACCATGCCATAAATTAGAACACTCAACAATATAAGTAGAAGCTTTAATTTTATTGCCATCAAATTCTCGGAGTACAGGCATTACATTCATCTTGAAAAAACTATCCTCTAAGTACCCCTTTCCTATGAAGACACCATTTTTGGACAATATAAACTTGTTTGATTCAACACTAGCCTAAAACCGGCCTTAACAAGTGCCGATCCAGAAACTAAGTTCTTTCGGATTTCGGGAACATGCAAGACGTCGATGAGGGCAAGTTCTTTTCTTGAAGTCATCTTCAACACAACTTTGCCAATTCCAGCCACGTCTGATGAAGCAGAATTTCCCATGAAGAGCTTTCTTCCAGTGAATGGGACATAAGTTGAGAACATTGCCTTCTCGGAACATATGTGACGTGTAGCTCCAGTGTCAACCCACCACTGCCTTGGATTATCAACCATGTTGGCTTCAAATGTGACAGCAGCAAGGTCCATATCCATGTCCACGACGTTAGACGTTGTGAGATGGTTTGCTACATCTTTTCCTTGTTGTTCCTTCTTGGCTTTCTTTGGACGTCTACAATCTTTGGCCATATGATTTGGCTTTCCACAGTTGTAGCACGTTCCTTTGAACTTCTTGCCTTTCCCTTTATCCTTGCCTTTGAATTTCCTTTTTCCTTTGCTAGCATTTGGTTCAACCAAGTTTGATCCATCTTCTATAGGTCGTTTCGTTCCTTTAGATTCGGATTGCTTTCGATTATCCTCCTCAATGCGCAGCTTTATTATCAAGTCTTCAAGTCCCATTTCCTTGCGTTTATGTTTCAAGTAATTTTTGAAATCCTTCCACGACGGAGGGTGTTTCTCAATTACCGCAGCCACTTGGAACGATTCATTTATCTCCATACCCTCGTCATGCAGATCATGTAATATCAATTGTATTTCTTGGACTTGAGACATCACAGATTTGGAATCCACCATCTTGTAGTCGAGGAATTTGCCAACGATGAATTTCTTCAGTCCGGCACCCTCGGTTTTATATTTCTTCTCCAAGGATTCCCACAACAGTTTCGCTGTTGTCATAGGACTATACACGTTATACAACGAGTTGTCCAGTCCATTTAGAACATAGTTACGACAGAGGAAGTCACCATGTCCCCATGCTTCGAATGCTGCCCTCTTTTATTTGTCAGTCTCATTTTCAGAGACAGTGGGAGCATCCTCACGCAAGAACCTCATCAGGTTCAAGGTGGTCAAGTAGAAGAGCATCTTTTGTTGCCATCTCTTGAAATCAGTGCCGTTGAACTTCTCGGGCTTCTCCCCATGCACAGTATTAGATGCAATTGTTGCATTCACGGACGCCATATCAGTATAACGTCAATATCGTTTTAAACTTGTAGGAAACTTTTATTCCAATGCAGAATCAGGATCGTCGAGGATAGTGTTGAACACTATTTCTTTAAAACGATATTGCCCCGCCCAGGTGCTAACGGTTTATGGCAATCGTTTCTCAAGATACAACGACGAACTTCTCGTAATAGGAGCACACCAAATTACGAGAACAGCGAACTTTCAGATTCTTTGGACTCTGAATGCAGAGAAGTATAGAATTGAGAGAGAGATGAGAATGCTTGATTGCTTGGTGTGTTGTGGTGATTATGGGTGGTCCTATTTATAGATTCTGAAGGGACATGTGGCTTTTGATGAATAGTCATGTCTCTTTAGAAATGTCTTAATCATAGCCATTGCCAAATCCAATGGTCTAGATTATGTCCATTCCGAAGGATAATGACCTTTCACAATGCACCCTTTCAATCGCATCCGTTCATCCAAGACCATTCCGAAGGATCATGACCTTTCACAATGCACCCTTTCAATCGCATCATTTTCGCGATTCATCACACCCCTTCAATATATAACCGATCCACTTTAATTGCTTTAATTGATTTATTAATTTCTCATTCACCTAAAATCGGTTTTGAGCAAATTAATATTCCAAAATATCTACTCAAAATGTAGATTCAAGTTTTCAAGTCAATTTCGACTTTCATCGGACGGTTATAACTTGATTAATTAATTTGGGCATTGCCCATTTTCCCACACTTACAATTTTTTTAATATAAACTATTAGGTTTTTTTATCAAATCAAATTTCAAGTCACACAATTAAAACTTTTGCCGAACAAAATGCAACTCTAAACTCAAATTCCAAATTCAAATACAATTCTAAACACTGTTTCCATTGAACCAAACAGGTCTTATTCCAACATGTTTTAGACGTCTCTTAGAAAATTCCAGTTTCAAAAGCGACGATGAGAAAATGAGCAAAGCCAATGATTATGGAAACGTGTCGCCTAATGATTGGTCAGTAAGTTCTAGAATGTGGTACAACAGAGGCGAATCTTCCTATAGCCTCAACCTCGCGACACCTATATAAATCCCCGATCTGTACGCTTTAGGAGATTTAAAGAGAAGAAAATTCCTGAGGTGCGCCGACATTGTGGTATGTTAGCGTAATTTTAATTCGTTTTTGTTGGGTTGGTTTGAAGTTAGTTTTCTTTTTCTATATTTTGGTGCGCCATCAGGGTATTGCTTAACAGATCCTTCTTTTTTGAGAGAGTTTTGGTTTCGGGTTTAATGTGAGGTATTCAAGCGGCGGAAATGCAGATTATGGTGTGATATAGTTACAATTTGGTGATTTGTGGTTTTTTGTTTCCTTTTGAACGGGTCGGAATATTTTAGTACTGCATAATGAATGGTGGGTGGTTGGTGCTGTTTGGAGAAAAATGCTTGATTTTGAATCAAAAATTTATTTTGATATTTGCTTTGGTAAAAGAATAATGTCTATAGTAATCACAATATATAGTTTTGGTATGCATATGATGAGGTCTATTTTTGTGGAAGTTTTCTGATCCACATTGCCTCCGTTTGATATCTAATTGGTGACTTCATCTCGTGAATTTGTTTTTTCACTAGGTGTTTGATTGCGTTCAATGATTTTGTTGCTTTGAGCATATTGTTTTGCAATTTTGCTTTTGGTATATGACTTATATGTGTAAGTTTTTTCTTTTCGTAGGTCATCGATTCATTTCTGTAAAATTCCTGCTACATTTACCTAGCATATTCATACTTGGTGGACAATTGAAATGGCAGAGGTACTTTCCCTGTCTTTATATCTGTTCCCTTGAAAGAAAGTTGGTGTTAAGTATTACGTTCCGCAAAATCAATTTACCGGACCTTCTGTTGTGCAGGAGAGTTACAAGGTCTCTTTGCATGTCTATGACTTAAGCCAGGGTCTAGCACGGCAATTATCGACAACCTTTTTGGGAAAAGTTATTGAAGGCATATGGTAAATTACGTTTCTATAGAATTCTTGTTTTCAAATGCAGACCTATGATTGTCAAGATTCGAGTCTGGCTTTCCTAGGTTCTTAACTAAATAGAACATGGTTTTTATTATCTTCATTACCGAGAGTGCTTTTTTTTTTTGTGAAGGTTTAAATACTGGTTTCTTGAGATGTTATAAATTTTTTGTTATACTAAAGCATCCGACATAGATCACATTTCGGTTCAATTCTGAACGATCCCCTCATTTCTTCTGTGCAAACTCATCATCTATTAAGAAGATATAATGATGAAAACGATTTTTGGACTTTAATGCAACTTGTCACTATATTTCTTTGACATATGAGTTATAAACTACCATTTGACGTGTTATCTTATTTTCAATTGTCAAGTTTGTGCCATAATGCATTGAAAGTTGACGATATCTGTGCCCATTTTTTGGAGAGAATCAATTAATCATTGATGCTTCCTCTTGTTTTGTGGTTATAATTCCTTAATCACTGTAATAGTGTAGTGTACAAATTATTATTATAATGGAGCATCTCTCTCTGTTTATGCGTTATTGAAGTATGACCGAGGTGACAAAGGGTTTTAAACATACCTATGCTGAAGGCAGAACTCCAACGGATTGGATATTTTCAACTTTTGGATTAACTTGCTCCTGATTAAGATTTCTTTTTCGAGTTCTGTTGAAGTATATACTCAGTATATTAACGGGGTTGTGAACTAGGTTTCAATAGGTACCATACTAGGAGGCAGGAATTTGTTTATGACTGTGTAATACCCAATTTTCTTCTGTTGAAGGTTATCTGCCTTATAAATGTAGGCTGGTAGTTTTAAGCTACCATTGTTACATAGGTGGCTACAAAAGAATGAGTTTGTCTCCTTTTTTTCCATGTAAGGTCAGGCATAAAGTATGTGTGTTGGATTGGTTCACATATATCTGGCTTCTTTTGTTATCAGTATTTTAGGCTGGTTTCACATTAAAAGTATGTTGCTGTTTCTTGTACAGGCATACTGGAATTGTGGTTTATGGTAATGAATACTATTTTGGCGGGGGCATACAACATGCTCCAGCTGGGACAACACCTTATGGGACTCCTCTGAAAGTAGTTGATCTTGGTGTTACCCATGTGCCCAAGGAAGTATTTGAAACGTATTTACGAGAGATTGATAATCGGTACACTGCTGAAACTTACAGATTGCTTACTCATAATTGCAACAACTTCAGTAACGAGGTTGCCCAGTTTCTGGTGGGCGCTTCAATACCAGAGTATATCCTGAATCTTCCAAATGAAGTCATGAGCAGTCCTATGGGTGCTCTCATGTGTAAGTTTTACGCATTTTACCATCGTAATCTCTTTTATTCTGTTAATATATTAACCCCCGTCTTCAGCGTTTAGGCAACAACAGAAATATTAACATTTTGGGGGGAGATTATATGGTAAAAGAATATTTCTCATTGCTACTAACAGAGTTGATAGTCCTCTTCTGCCCATTTGTCACCCTCCTCCTAGGAAATACGTTTTGGAGTGATGTTGTTGAAGGGAAAGTTCATTGAATTATTGAACTGGAACTGCAAAAAAGCTGTTAAAAGAAACAATTTTTATACATGTCTTCGCTGAATGGTGGTGCCTTTTCGGTGCAGTGCCTATGATACAGCAATTGGAGAATACTTTAAGAGCTGGAGCAGTACCCCAGGCACCTCAGTTTGGCCCAGCTGCTGTGTCTAGTTCTATTAAGGTCGCAAGTTCCGTCAACAACACCGCTAGTAGCAGTAAAGCTGAACCTGTTAAAAAGAACGAACAAGTTGAAAAATCAAAAGCAGAAGATATGTCGAAGAGCTCTGCATCTAATACTTCCCCAGTCACCGGTGATGCAAAGCAGAAGCCATCTAATAGCCACGTCTCTGGTGACCCCCTTGGCGCTGTTCGAAATAAAGTTCAAGAGGAGATCACCAATGAGTTTGCTGCAATCATGGCTACCGGAACAATCCAGGCCAGTGAGGCTGCAGCTCTTGCCACTAGGAAAGTGATGCAGAAGTATGGGCATCTGAATGCAGCACAAAGCTAGCTTAGCTAGAACTCGAAAGTGATTTGTACCAAGTGATAATATGCTAGAGTTACTCTTGTTGCAGCAAAATTCAACATTTTTCTGCTCAAAACTGCTACTTGTCTGCGGCTTTTGAGCAATAGGTCGGATCAGCCATTGTTCTCGTGTCGACTTTTTCATTAACATTTGTATTCATCAAATACTACGGTAAACAAAATCTATTTAGTATAGTTTCATCTCGTCGAATAGAGAGACTGACGAATGAACGGATTCAATATAATATCGTTTTGTTCAATTAAGAAGATTGGGGATCGGAATCAACATATCTAGTAGTCGTCAAAGTGATATTCTGATCTTGTTTCAATTAATCAAATACAATGTTCTACGTCTGATTTTTGTTAATGACGGAAAATTACTGTCGACATCCCGGCAAGTATCTAGAAGAATGTTGTTCATCATATTATAAATATTTTATTGGATACCTTTAAATTTTAATATTGAGATCGCTTGCAAACTATTATGCTTTTTGAGGTGCCGAAATTGTAGAATATGAGAAGTAGGAATAACAAATATAAAAACTGATTTTTTTAAATTTAAAACTCAATAATGTCTTCAATAATTGCAAACACTACAATGCTACTCACAATAATCGTTAACAAGCAGGTAGGGTTTCAATGTGATACTTGCGCATGCTGTACACAATGAATTTTAAGAAGAAAAACCGAAGTTATAAAGAATAAAACTTATAATGCTTGTTGAATTGCATTGGGTTTGGGAACCAAATATTTTTCAATAAAAGCAACATCATTAAAAATGTAGCATAAAAACGGTACAAATTAATTTTTAATACGTAATAAATAATCGAGTCCTCTCGATTTCAGTTGCTTTAAACTAAAGAACGTTATTTTATTAAAGTCTCAATTGCAATAGAGGCGTTAGTTGTTGAAAAGAAGCAAAAGGTACTCAAGTTTTCGTTATTGTACAAAATATAAGAAGCTCTTTTTCTGGAGTGACCCAAACCCACCGACTTTAATTAATTTTGGCAGAGCTTGTGAACGAATCTAAGTTCTTATTAGCCCGCTTTTCAGAAAGCTGCCAAAAAATATTTTACCATATTAGATGGTCGAAATAAGCCCTAGTAGAATTTAAGCACATATATATTGTACCACATTGTTTGGTTTGGGATATGAAACTGGGTTCAGCTCCCATGATATTTGGTTCAACTATTTATCAATATATTATATACTCGTATAAATCATTATATCAGTCACATAACTAAAATAAATTATGGGGTATCTTTTTTATTTAAATAAATTAAAAAACTAATAAGTTAAAAGTATAATTTACCACCTTAACACAAATTTAGTCAACATATCAAATATGTTACTATTTATCAAATAGTATTTTGCATCCAACTAATATTTAGTAATCACACTATTTTTATATATATATATAGTAATTTAAGATTAAATTTGGAATGGGAATGAAAAAATATGTAATCCGAATTTTTTTTATATATATACAATGTGGTGTGGAATCTATTTAATCTATTCTCACACATAATCAAGGAGATTTGAACTCAAGATTTTTTTTGATCTTGAAACATCACCTTGCTATTAGGCCACGGAATCCTTGGTCATAGTGATTATCTAATCTCATTAAATTAAATGGTGCAATAGATAGTACTACATAAAAATGGTAGTCTCTTGCTATAAATTATTTACAGGGTCTAAAAAGAGCTAAAGGAAAGTGTGAGAATGAAATTCAAGTTTTTTGAGTTTAAGTGAAATTAGCAGGAGTCTATGAAAAGAAATATTTTATTTATAATAAATGTTATTTTGTCAATAGAATACATAATACATATATTCTAAATATAAGTCTAATACAATATTTCTTTGTCATTTTTAGATTATTCATTTTATTATTATATCATTAACAGAAAAACTTATTTTACTGAACTATTAGTATCTAATGGGTTGTAAAACTTGGCATGTTCATTAAAAGTAGCCTTAATGTTAGGATAAAAAAGAAACAAAATAGAGTTTAGAGGTGGTTGAATAAACTCTTCAAAAACTTTTGTGCTATAAAATGATCTTTTAGATCAGTTATATCAATAACTGAGTCTGTAACTAAATATAATATGTTTTCTTGAGCAATAAAAAATTTATGCGGAAAAGCTCAATCAAACAGTAAACAATATATGCAAAGAATGCTGAAATGAAATAAGATTGCAATTGTTTTTGTAAGTTCGAAGCAACGCTCTACGTCTCTACTTCTTCTAATCAAGGGAGGATTCCACTAGAATATTTTATTTGAATACAGAGTATCCTAGTCCGGTCAGTCAGGCCGCATCCGAACTGGACTCCTAATCTCACAATATACAACATCATGCAGTTGTGTTTACAAAGTGTATCTAAGGCTTTTGTTGATGATATGAATGAAAAACACAAAGTCTGAAAGATTCAGCAAAAAACTGAAATCTTATAACAAATGATATGAAATGAATTTCGATTATGAGTTCGTATCTCTGTTCGTAATTGCTTTTTCGTTCTATTCACGTAGAAAGCACTTCTTAGCAACTTATTAGCACTTGGTAGAACTACATTTCTCAGTAGCGATATTCTACTTATGGATTCAACGGTAATAACTGTTACTCTAGACATATCGGATGAATCCCTGAACTATTGCCTGAAGCTAATAAATGCACATTTAATTCTCGTACTATACTTTGTACTATTCCTTAAATTTTCCCCTTTTTTACACCAAAATGACAACTTTGATAAGGAAATAGCTCCTAGACCTTTCTGGTCTCAGCCGAAAAAGTGTCCCAACTACTATAAAAAAATCCTTAGAAGTCAACAAGTCGAATCGTACTGGAGTGGGAGTGATTTGACAAGCATCTGATTACGTACTGAAGTCCTGAGCTGAACTATTTCTCTGAGTTTATCTGCCCTGAGCTGATCTCATTTGGTGAACTTCTCTAAACTGATCTACTTTAAGCGATTCTGCTATAAGCTGTTCTTCTCTAAGCTGACTTAACCTGATCTGAACTGAATTGACTCCTATAACAAAGTTGTCCTTACTCAGTTAGCTCTGATTTGATCTGAACATATCACGTTGTTAGCTCTAGCCTGATCTGATTGTTTAACCTCTGAGCTGATTTATCTTAACTGAAATTTGTTTTCACCAAAACTCATAATATTCAACACTTAACTATAAAATATTGTACATTGCAAAAATCACTTGCCAGTCCAATGCCTATAATTTATGTTCGTTTTTTTTTCATTCAGTCTAATTTTTTACTAAAAGTTTGCATTTGGATATTGTTAAGCACCGTTATACAATTCTGGTATCACTTAATAGTAAATTTCTAATATATGTCACATCTCCTTATTCATGAATATGCTGTTTTAAAACAGGATGTATTTAAGAGTAATTAAATATTTTAATGATGCTTAATATAAGCTTTTTTGCCGCTTTTGGTTAAACCTAAACAATTTTAGAGAAGCTTTAAACTTAAACTTAAACGTGACTTAATCAAACCTTTTAGAACACAAATTTTTGGATATAATATAAAAAATAGCTCATAGTCAATAATATCTTTGGGATAAGAAAGATTCAAACTAATTCTTAATATCCAAAAAAAAATTACTTTACTTTATATATATAGATATAAATTACAATATAGTATTTTAATTTAAGAACTCAGTTGAATAGAAAATGATGATTATGAAATGATAGGG
>KQ995488.1:7483-21736 GCA_001598015.1 Dorcoceras hygrometricum
CTATTACAATTGCTTTCGGTTTTACAGATCTTCGGTCTTCAATATCTTTGATCGTCATCTCCACCGTCTTCAATTGTCCTCCCACTAAATCTAGTAATTTACATTTAAATTTCCATGACAAGTAAGGGATACAATTCTCAAGGGGTGGGAACGGGCCACAAACAGACCCACTTTATATGATAAATCAACAATATATTACAACCGAAATCGCAAAACCTAAAGCATACATCGAACACATTGGGCACGGCTCTCGATTATCCCAAACATGCAATCAATCTAATTAACTTGCATAAATTTAAATAATCAAATTATTTACCCACAAAATCATATTTTAATTATAAAATCGCATTTTATAATAAAATCGCATTTTGTCGATAAAATCATATTTTAATCAACAAAATCATATTATAAAATCATATTTCATAACTAAAATCATATTTTGCAATTTTTTTTACATCATATTGGGCTTAAAACAATTTTAGGCCCAAAATCTCAAAAATTCAAATCGACCAAAATCGGCCTATTCGAATATTGGCCCAAACACCCCTCGGGCCGTCCGGGACAGGCCCGAAAATCCAAGGAGTCGAAAAACAGCGTCGCAACGCCGCCTCGGGTACACCGGCGTGCGGCCGCTACAGTACCTGCGTTCGGCCGCTACAGTACCTGCGTTCGGCCGCTACAGTGCCTACGTGCGGCCGCTACAGTGCCTGCGTGCGGCCGCTACAGTGCCTGCGTGCGGCCGCTACAGTGCCCCCGTGCGGCCGCTACAGTACCCCCGTGCGGCTGCTACAGTACCGGCGACCAAAAATTTTTTTTTGGTTTTGATTTTTGAGAAATCGAAATCTGATGCAATAAGGCACAAACATGTATTGAAGGATCCGAGCCTTGGCTCTGATACGACTGTTGGCATACAATGGCGGATCCGGATCCCGTTTCCCGGGGGCGAAGCTGAAATCAAAAGTTGCCCTGAGAAACGTTCAATACATTCAAAAATCAATAAACATTCATAGGCGTTTATCGAATTGCTACCTTGCTGGCGTCTAGACGCCTGGCTCCAACCAGTTTCACGAGGAAACCGGCACTTCAAACGGTAGGCGGCGGTAGATCGTCAATCAGGTCCACGACCGGAAACAATATTCCTCCGTCAATATGCACTAGAAGATCTGACGGATTTTAGCACGAACGGATTCTCCTCGTCGCGGTGATCGAAACAGTCCGATCACGGGAAAAACCAGGCGGCGGCTGGCGGCGGGCGGCGGCGATGGGCGGTCGGCGGCGCTGTGAGGCGTGTGGGAGAGGGTGGGCGGCTATGAGAGCTAGGTTGTATCTTGTGTGTGTGTCTCATGGTAGCCCTACGTCTAATTAAATAAGTGATGGGCTTGAACCGGCCCAATGGATCTGGGGAGGGCCCAGTCCAATATATAAACATTCGTTTCAACCGCATCACCGTGGCTTCATCATAACTTCAATCGACGATCAGATCGGACCGATCGACTCAGTTTCCAAAACTGACTATTATGATGCGAAAACAATTTTTCAGACCACCTAGACCAAAATGACAGTTATGCCCCTCAACTTTGGGAAATCGCAATTTGACCCATGTTGACTTTTAGGAAGTCGCACTCCATAAAATCCTCCTCCTATGCTCAACACATTGAGCTCAGTTTCCGTGCGGGAATCATGAATCCAGTACTTGTGTGACCCTTAATGGTTCAGGGATACATCTATCCGTGGGCCCACAACCATTGTGGCTCCGAAATCACAATTTTGGACTTGCCCAACGGATCATGGTAAAGCGCCTAGCAACATCGCGCCATGATCCCCTAGGTATCACTAATAGTGCCTGCAAGAACCAGTTGGTCATGGTTAGCGTACAGTACGGTCCTTTCAACACATATATCCCGATCAGATCAACGACCATTGGTAAATCGAGAGTCGCTAGAGATCCGATAGCTATGCATACATCTTGGAGATCGAATAGTGACATCACGAGTGTTACTAGGCAAACCCATTTACCTAAAACACATCCAGTACTCTGGCCAGAGATTTATACACTATTATCCCCTCAGATAGCATAAGATATCCGCGCATGAGAGCGAGCGGTGAATCCTCGACAACGAAGCATCGACTCCTACATGCATCGGGACCTCACCCAATCCCGCCGCCTAATGACCCCAAGGGAGTCGGAAAACGGGTCAAAGTGAGGCGCCTATCATGTAGAGTCTCAATGACGTTTCGAGTAGTGAGGACTAATCAGTAAAACCAAGACCTCGGACTTATCCACTCGACAAATGGTAACCACTTGGAAAGTCCGAACGAGGGTAGTTCGATAGATCACCAGGTCACTATCCATCTGCATGCTCAGAACATCACAATGTTCCCTACCAATGAAACATGGTACTTCGCATCGCAGATTCTAGTCTCAAGCTCGGGCGGCCTTATCCTCATTTTGACGGCCCAATCGACTAGGAACGAATTCAGAATGCACAGTGACTATTAGATGTGTTTCATGATAGCCATCATATCCACTATCCTATCTAACATACACTATGGTGCATTCTAGGTCTTTATCCAACACAATTGTTAACATCATATGACATAATGAAAATAAAGAACGCCATAAAGAAATGCGAATAACATATATAAAGACTGTCATATACAAGAGTCAATAAAAACCCACACGCCCCAAATTGGCTAGTTGGGCATCTACTCTAACAGGGAACATATTTGGTTAGCGAGGAGAAGTCAGCGTTGGTCAATGGTACTATTTGGACCGATTCGGTTCATGAGTTCGGAGTAAGCCGGTGCGGTTCGAGGATCTCAGATTTGATCAAATCTGATGAGCGTTAGTGGGGTCTGCTTCAGATCTGGTGATGGAGTGACGTCTTTTAGCGTTAAGGAGCGGGACTCCTATGCAACGCCGTTTCGATTAGTAGCGCTTGTTCAGCATAGCGAAGCCAGATTTGAGTTATCCCTGAGGTCAGATCTGAGGGACTTGTGCTTTAGCGCTAAGATCTGGGTTGTTGATGAGATCTGAATAAGTCGGTGTTGACTGTAACTGTAGCTTGGACTGAGGATTTAAATTTTATGTAGCGATCGACACTTAACCATTTTTCAACCCGAAATTTCCTATCTCCTTTCCAGAGAAACCATCGATTTGTACTGTTCATTCGAACCCTTCTCCATTAGATTTTCGTTGATTTCCGCCGTTGTTTGGAGTGAGATTGGTGGCGCTGGGTTCTTCTTGCTTAGCTCTTTTGATTAATACCATTTTAGAGTTGTAGATCGACTTGTGGAAGAGGAGCGAAGTAGTTTCCGATTCTAGTAACATCGCGAATTCCAGTCGATGGTTTTCACCGTTCAGATTTGAGCTTTTGGGTAAATGGTTCTTCCCATTCTAGCTTCGTTAGAGCTAGTAGAGCCTTGTTGAATAGTTGTGAGTAGTATGGAACCTTAACCGTAGGAACTAAGCAGATTTGGCTTAGTGTTGAGTTGAATGGTTAGTTGTTTTGAACAGATTTGAGCTTAGGCAGCTTCTGTTAAGCTTCGCCGTCAATGAGGAAGCAGACTTTAGCAGGTTGTTGGTGCCGTGCCATGGTGAGCTTTGGTTGAGGTTTTAGCTGGTTTGAGGTACGGATTGAGCTCCTAAAACAGCTTTGGGCATGGACATGTTTATATTTCTTGTTGTGAATCTGTATGCTGTGATTTCATGACTCTGTGAACATATTTGATTGACTGTGCTATGTTATATGATCTGTTCTACGTACTGATTATTGTATGCATTGTAATCTGATTATCGAATGACATTCATGCATAAATATTGAGCCTGATGTTCGATTGATGACACGAGTCGAGCTAGCATTGTGATTCTTGTTGTGAATCTGTATGCTGTGATTTCATGACTCTGTGAACATATTTGATTGACTGTGCTATGTTATATGATCTGTTCTACGTACTGATTATTGTATGCATTGTAATCTGATTATCGAATGACATTCATGCATAAATATTGAGCCTGATGTTCGATTGATGACACGAGTCGAGCTAGCATTGTGATTGGCCGGCTGAGTTGTCGCGCCTGAAAGGTCAAATGCTATCATCGGAGTGGTGGCCGACTGAGTTGTCGTGTCTGAAGACCACCGAACTGTGATGGCTGACGGGCCCGAATATCACGGACGGATGATTTCCACCGGCTGATTGGCTGTGCGTGGTGTAGAGGCTCACTTGAGATTTTCCAGCTGAGTCGTTGGCCTTGATGACCGATTCCTTTGATAGCCATCATGAATTTCATAACTTGAAGTATAGCATGTTGCATGATTTTCTGTTTTTAGATAGCTCTTCGTACTAAGGTTTGACCTCGTTATTTTCCCTGTTTTGGGCTGCCTTGGTCTGTATTGGCTTTGGCAGGTTCTTCAGGTAACCAGGCTGGACAGAGTGGAGCTTCAGCTGGTCGATCCCCTTTTTGATTTGAGTCCCAGTGATATGTATTATATATTGAGCCAGGGGATGTCATGTGCCATTATTTATTTTATTGAGGGGATCCGTAGTTGATTTGCTACTTGGTTCGTTGATTGTTGTGTTGTTTTGAGTTAAACTCGTATTTGATTTATGAACTATTTTGAGATGACGTTTTGGCATCAGGCCCAATATTTCCAAAAAAAAAAAAAACTTTTGAGCCCTGATTTTATGCTTCCGTATAATTTGGGTTAATTGTGTATTAACCTATGTATTAGCGCATCGGGCCTGAAAGTTTGGTATCAGAGCTTAAACTGGGATAAGCTCGAATTCTTTTTCGTCACACTCGAGTCTAGGCACAGAGTTTGAGCTTCTGATTTTGATTGACTCTGTGATGATATCTGTCTATGTGATTATTTGTTGGTTCTTACCCTGAGTCTTGGTAGATGCCGCCGAGGAGAGGTAGAGGTAGAACCACTAGGCGGACAGTTGAGGAGTCTAGGGATCCCGGTAGTGATGAGGATGTGGAAAAACCTAGTGAACCTTTGCGTCGTCGTAGACAGACGGAGGTAGATGATGTGACTCGACAGATCGGAGAGATGGAGTTGGTTCTAGCTAGATTTCAGCGGACGAACCCTCCTACGTTCTCTGGCGCTGAGGGTGGTCTGATGGCTGAAGGCTAGCTAGAGCATATGGAACAGTTGTTTGATGATGTCGAGTATTCTCAGGAGATAAGATTGAAGCTAGCGGTTTTGCAGTTGAGGGAGAACGCTCAATGCTGGTTGAAGGGTACTTCCCGAAACTTGAGAGAGAGTGGGGCTATGATTACTTGGGAGAGCTTCTGTGCAGCGTTTCGACAAGAGTATACCCTGGAATCATACTACAACAACCACGATCGAGAGTTTGACAATCTGAAGCAAGGGGACATGAAGGTGGCCGAGTATACCAGACAGTTTTCTTCCTTTCTATCGTATGTTCCCTATGTGGCTAACCAGGAGAGGACTAAGAGAAACAAGTTTTTGAGAGGTTTGAAGCCTGTGTTGTTCCGGATGGTGTTGGATGGTTCTCCTGCGACTTATGCTGAGGCCGTGGATAGAGCGGTGGACATCGAGGAGAGTCTGTTAGAAGCGTAGAATCAGGTTCAGCCGATAGCTACACGTACTTTTCAGCCTGTGCTTTAAGTGATGCAGCAGTTTCAGCCTCCTCAGGGGTTGGCGAGCCTCGAGGGAAGCAGTTCAAGAGACGGTCGAATTCGAGTTCCTCTAGTTCTGTGAGCTCTAGTGGTAGTGGATCAGGTAGTGTGTCGTGTGGTCAGTGCGGAGGTCGCCATATGACTTTGCAGTGTCGTGGAGTTCGAGGTCTTTGCCATCTGTGTGGCCAACCGGGACATTTTGCTAGAGTGTGTCCGTTGATGGGTGGTCAGGCCGTGAGTCAGTCGCAACAAGGTTCTGCTGGTAGTTCTTCGCAGAGTGATAGTCCCGAAAATAGGATCAATGGGTTCGAAACAGCTGCAAGAGTTCAGAAGGGGGGGGGGGGGTTGAATGAACTCTTGGTATTTTTAAATTTCTCGAAACCTTTATAAAACAGTTTTACAAGTGCTTCTTAACTTAAATCCGAGTTACAAGATTTAAGGATCTCAGTTTAACTCAAATCTCTCGGCTAAAAAAAAGTGCGGAAAGAAGCCGATTGACTTGTGAACAGATTAACACAATAAATAAGTAAATGCGTAAATTAAAGAGCAAGGGTCGAGAATTTGTTTCTGGAAGTTCGGATATAAATATCCTACGTCTCCCCTTCTTCCTTTTCAGAAAGGTTTCACTAGAAGATTTGATTTTTACAGGCCTTCTGCACACACCCGATCACCGAGCCTCGCTCAAGGTGAACTCATAGTAATCCTCAAACAATTACAGGCAGTCTCAGCTGCTGTTTACAACACTTTGTAACTTTTTCAAACTGCTTTTGGAGAGCACGTTTGTTACAGACTCAACTAATGATATAACAATGAATACAAAGTTTGAGACTGTAAATCCTCTGATTTCTTATACAAGGAAATTGATTCAACAAAGGTGAATCAGAGGATGACTCGAAGGTTTATCTATGAAGACTGAAGGCTTATGTTCTTCGAGTTTGAGCTTTGTGAGAATAACTTCAAGTTCGCAATATGCTCAAAGTATATTTGAGATACAGAATCGACAGAGTGACGTCAAGTTGATAATAGTGAAATATTTTTTCTCCAATTCAAATTGCTGCTATTTATAGTCTTCGTTCTCAACGGTCATTAAAATCTCCAAAGGAAATAAAATCCCCTTTTTGAATTTCTGTCGACCGTACACCGTCAATCCTGCTCCACTACATGGTAAATTGCGCAGCGTCATAAGTCGATCGTACACCGTCAATCCTGCTCCACTACATGGTAAATTTCACAGCATCATAAGCAAATTGTCTTCTTTCCATTTCTGTGCAAACATCGTATAACACCCTCTGTGAATGTGTAATATTTACCCAAAATAGTACCGACTTTGTCTCCTTAATTCCAGGCAATTGTACGATTCTGTTGATCTTTTCCAATTTGAGTATTTGATCGTATTTGAATCTTTTTAACGCTTGCGCCTGAAATTCCTTCATCGTTGTTTAAGATGTTGCGACTGGAATATTTGAATAGCTACAACTGCTGATTACCTTAAAATGCGCATTATTCCAGCGACTGGATTCATCCATAGCCCAACGACTGATTTCTAGCGTTAACCCAAACGCTGTCGTTTTAACTAATTCAAACGACGTAGTTTTACTATACGCAAACACCAAGTATCAGCGACTGGTTACATAAATCACTGTAGCTCTTGACTGGTTACATAACCCATTGTAGCTCCCGACTGGTTATATGATCTACTATAGCTCCCGACTGGTTTATATAGTCCATCGACTGATAATGCAATTTTACTGTAGACAACTACTGATATGCAATACACTGTAGATAGCGACTGAGTGAATGATCCACTGTAGCTTGCGTCTGGATAAATGATCCACTGTAGCTTGCGTCTGGATTACCCATCGGCTGGATACTCAACTGAGAGAAATACCTTGCGTCTGAATAACCGATCTACTGTAGCTTGCGACTGGTTACATGATAAACTCAACGTCTGAATCAATATCCCTGCGTCTGAATACCCAGCGACTGGTTATACACTTCACTGTAGCCAACGTCTGAATATGCAACTCACTGTAGCTAGCATCTGAATTACCCAACGACTGGTTTACTGTAGCTCTGGTCTGGATTGCCTATCGACTGCATACTCAACTACTGTTATCAACGTCTGAATGACTAGATTTATCTTGTCTTTTTACATGGACTGCTGAGATCATAAATTTCATTAACTGAGAAATAGTACAAATATTGTACAAGGACTCAACAACTGTTCTATCCTAGTATCTTCTTCTTTTGTACGGATCCACTTCTATTCCCTCTGCTCCTTTCTCTTTCTCTATCAGCAGTAATAAGTCTTTCCACAATGGTTCTATCAGTATCACCACTACCATCTGTATTGCCACTTCCTCTGTTTTGATCATCAGGTGGTGGGAGGCTGCTACTCACTTCCCCCTTTTTGTCATTACCACCACGGTTTATATAAGCAACAAGTTCGCTCAGTTGGTCGGTAACGATATTAAGAGTCTGCTGGGCTTGGGCACGAAATTCTAATAAATCATTTCGAGTAGCGGCCACTTGCTCATCCAACGATATGACCTTAGCATCAAGTTCTTTAATCTCCTTCCGGATCTCCAGCATATCAGCAGTAGCAGAAACACTCTGAGCCAGAACAACTTTCCTAAACTCATTGAAACGTAGAGTCTGGGCATCATCAAGGGTTCTGCCATCTTGTCTAGCAGTGTTAATCAAGTTCCGGAAGGCTTCCTCTTGTTGCATCAGAGCGGCAAGAATGTCTCTTTTAATAGTGTGGAGCCTGGATAGCACATCACTCTGAGCATCATCAATTTGCCTGGTAGCCTCTGCCTGATTGTCAAAACGTTCTGAAAGAAAGATCCGGAGATCATCAAGAGAAGTGGAGAGCTCAGTAGTAACAGCTGGAAGAGAAGGCAAGGTAGCAGCTGGTAGAGAGAATGCAGTAGCAGTGTCCTGATCATCAAAATGCATGGAATCATCTGAGCTAGACGTGGAGGAAGAACGCTGATCTAATAAAATAGGTACTCTCGGTGCAACTGCTGAAGGAGTAGTAATCTGTACACTTCTCAAATTTGTTCTCTTCGAAGCAATAAACGCAACAAAACTGGTAATATCCTCTGAACTGAAACGGCTGAATAAACTGTACTCGAAGAAAACTGTACAAAACTGAGATAAACGCAGAGCAAACACTGTCGGCTGGTGCAAGACAAAACTGCCAACTGGCTCAACAACTGATAGAGCTCTACAAAAATTTATCGAACCCACTGGTAAAAGTCTCCTGGAAACACAAAATTCCGCAACCTCCAGACAGACATCTCCCCACCGCTTCTTCATTAAGTTGAAAAATGCGCTCATCGGAGGAAGAGTGTCTTCATAAGATCTTTGACGCGATACCGCAAAATTGGTTGTGGCAGGAGCAGCACTTGGGGTACGCGATCGCCCTTCAAACAATTGGGAACAACACGTCTTGTTCCATTGAAGACTGTGTGCTACTGTTTGATGTTTGAGTTCCTCCAAAATAAAAGAATGCAAATCTGATAACAGATGTATAACCTTGAGATCAACGGCGGAGGTTCCGTCTCCAGGTACAAAATTTTGCGTCCATGATTCCAAGAATTTTCTTACCAAAACTTCTCTGTACTTCAACAGTATATACATTTTCCGCTGAAGAGCTACTCCAGTTGACTCTGCTTCAGCCCATGAAAGAACGAGGGCCTCCTTCTCAAAATAATATTCATCTATCTGTAACTGTGCTAACTTCTTCAAACTAAAAGAATAAAAGAATTGAGCTACCTCATCGATCACCTTCTCCCGCAAATGTACCAGCAGGTCTATATCTGCACAGATCAAAGAATAATGTTCCTGTGGGGGCTTTCCCTTGGCTGGGTTTTTCAGCTGAAGAGGCTCCTTCCCCTTTTCTTCAGGATGAATCTTAGGAAGACTGGCCTTGTACCAGTCTCCTTCATCGACCCCTGGAATATACACAGTCTGGCCCAAAACAATCTTT
Organism: Dorcoceras hygrometricum; assembly: GCA_001598015.1. NCBI lineage: Eukaryota > Viridiplantae > Streptophyta > Magnoliopsida > Lamiales > Gesneriaceae > Dorcoceras > Dorcoceras hygrometricum. The sequence goes on from KQ995488.1 coordinate 17,125, forward strand.
GTAATTTCCACTCCGGTAGAAGGCAATGGAACTTCAACTGGGATTGACATTAAAATGTCCTCTAAAGACATCGCCTCGTTTGCCTATTGTTCCTCAACAACTGGCTTCATCTCCTCGTCTGGATCAGAAATAAAAGAATCAATTGTAGCATCTGCCCTGCTATCATCTGCATCAATCTGTAACTGTTGATTCCCAACATCTGATCCAATAGATGTCCACTAACATCGTCTGTTTCAAGAATAACATCTGTTTCCGTAACCTCTGGCAATGCCTGATTACCTACATCTGGGTCCATGTCATCCTCTGAATTGCTTGCTATCTAAAATAATCTCTCAGAATCACGAGTAGCAAGTACAAATGGTAGAACAAACCATGGTATGGTTTCAGCATCTGTCCCAGCTGGTTGATCTCCACTATCAGTTGTAGTGACGGAGTCCAGTTGACCCAATACTTGTTCAATAATTGCGTCTGGATCATCAGTGGTATCCTCCACAACTGGTGCAACTGCTGGTTGTTCCGAAACTGGTTCAACTACTATCGCATCATGAACACTATCATCTGCTGTCTCTGCCACCTGTGCATTCTCATGCTCAAATTCTTGTTCAGGAACTGATTGATCAACCTTTTCAACAACTGTTTCCACAGCATCTGTCCCAGCTGGTTGATCTCCACTATCAGTTGTAGTGACGGAGTCCAGTTGACCCAATACTTGTTCAATAATTGCGTCTGGATCATCAGTGGTATCCTCCACAACTGGTGCAACTGCTGGTTGTTCCGAAACTGGTTCAACTACTATCGCATCATGAACACTATCATCTGCTGTCTCTGCCACCTGTGCATTCTCATGCTCAAATTCTTGTTCAGGAACTGATTGATCAACCTTTTCAACAACTGTTTCCACAGTAACACTGTCAACTGTTGTCACTACCTGCTCATTCTCAACAACGGGTTCTTGTATATCAGTCGCAGCCTCTGCAGCTGGTTTTTCAGGCGCATGATCAACAATTTCATCATCACCCTCAAGAATCAGTCGCCTCTTCCACTTCTCGGATTTTCTTTTGGGTGCGAGAGGCTGATCTGTTGATGCATCTGTAGTAGCTTTAACGCTTTAAAGAGGCACTGCCACTTGTGCAATAACCACTGGTTTACCCTTAGGGGTCCTCTTCTTCTTCACTATTGGTGCCTCCTCACCATCACCAACTGGTCTTTTCGTAGACACAGTCTTTTTCGCAGGAGTTTTCTTTACCCTTGGAGCATCTGAAGTTTCTTCCATTCCAACCTTTTCATTGATAGTAACATACCAGTGAACCGTCTTCTCTGTTAACACCCTGGATGCCGGAAATGTTCTAGATTCACCCAACACCAACCCTGGTACATTCTTCAAAAGAACACATATCTGGATTGCAAAACCCTTCTCCTGCCTGGAACCTGGCGTAACCATGTCTTGCAGAACACCAAACAATAGACTTCTCCAGTTTACTTTCACGTCAAACGTGATAGCCGTCATCAACATGAATCTATCGCGGGTCACAGCATCAAAGGACCCAGCCTTGCATAAAGTGTTTTCGCCAAAATGTCACTCAGAAGACGATATGAATCTTCATTTCCTTTTTCAAACAAGAAATGCTCACCTGCTCTTTAGACACAGAGAAGAGGCTTCGAGCATCAAAAACCAAATCTTTTGGTACCTCTGAAAAATCTGTCAAACCCTCTGTGGGCAGTCCAAAAGTCGTAGCAAAAATATTCTCAGAAATCTCAATCGCTGTTCCCCTGATGGTGCTGACCACCACTCCATCTCTTACTGAACTATTTTCAAAAAACTCGGTAAGAGCAGCTTCGTAGAACACGGAGGGACAACCCAAAAACTCCTTCAACCCCGTCGCAATAAGCGTTTCAAACATTTGCACCAAACCAGTATCATCAATCCCGAAGACGGAGTCGAAATCGATGTGGTGGCTACTGCTAATCAAAGATGATGCCATTTCTTCGTTGAGCAAGAGATTAGACGCCTGTAAAATAGGTGCAAAGAGAAAGCACGCAGAGAATACGAATGCTCGAGAGTAAAATTATGCAAGGTAAGAGACGATGAAAATAGTTAGCACCGTAATATATTCGGAATGCGAAAAGTTAAAAGATTGGAAATGGTGTAGATGTGACTTTTCGAATGATGACAACATGTGTCAATCATCCAGCGGCGCATAAAATTTTTGAAATGATTTTGAAGATATTTTCAAAATATTTTACTCGTACAGCGTAAAAGGTTTTTTTCAAAATATTTTAATCGAACAAGGTACAAAGTTAATAGATGCGCGCCAATATTTATAAAGTCACAACTGCTGCGTCTGGTTTTAATAACATCGCAGCTGGTTTTTAATGTATCACAAGGAACGAACAGGATCTGATTACAAATAATTATCGACTATGTATATGCAACATCTGAGTGTGTCCAGACGCAACATATTCAGTCGACGTCACACGTAACAATCCAGATCCTGGTTCCCCATGCGACTGGTATATTCCAACGCAAGATGCTTCCCTCAGCTAGGTGTCTACTGTTCCCCCTGAACAAAAGACTTGCAGCTGAGTTAGGCAACGGCTGAAAACCTGCAAAATACGTTAGCTCACAGACATCAAGGCAGTTCAAGAAGACCTAATATGTTCCTAAAATAGGAGAACTTAGCGTCTGGCAGAGGTTTGGTGAAGATGTCAGCTACTTGCTGCTCAGTCGACACGTACTCCAACCGGACGTCCTTCTTTAGCACGTGGTCCCTGATAAAATGGTGCCTGATATCTATGTGCTTTGTTCTTGAATGCAGTACTGGATTCTGGGTAATCGAAATCGCACTAGTGTTGTCGCAGAGAATAGGCGCTTCAGAAGCATCAATGCCATAGTCCTTCAGCTGATGTTGAATCCATAATATTTGAGCACAGCAGCTGCCAGCTGCGAGATACTCTGCTTCAGCTGTTGACGTTGCAATTGACCACTGCTTCTTACTGAACCAGGAGATCAGTCGATCCCCTAAGAATTGACAAGTCCCACTTGTGCTTCTGCGATCAATCCTGCATCCTGCGTAATCTGCATCGCTATAACCTATTAGTTGAAAGCCTGAGTCTTTGGGATACCAAAGACCCACGTTGGAAGTACCCTTAAGATATTTTAATATTCTCTTTATAGCAATGTAATGCGATTGCTTTGGCTCTGCTTGGAATCTAGCACACATACAGACAGCAAACATGATGTCTGGTATGCTAGCAGTTAAGTATAGCAAAGAGCCTATAATACCACGATACAATGATACCTCTATGGCAGATCCAGCTTCGTCTTTATCCAACTTTATCGAAGAGCTCATGGGGGTTGTAGCTGCTGAACAGTTGTCCATACCGAACTTCTTCAGCAATTCTTTCGTATACTTCGCCTGGTTAATGAAAATACCATTTTCCAGCTGGCGAACTTGTAAGCCCAGAAAGAATGTCAGCTCCCCCATCATACTCATCTTGAATTTATCTTGCATCAACTTAGAAAACTTCTTGCACAGCTTGGGGTTGGTTGACCCAAAAATAATGTCATCAACATAAATCTGAACTAGTAAGACGTGATCATCTTTAACAAATTTAAACAACGTCTTATCTACTGTGCCTATAGTGAAGTCATGCTCAAGTAGAAACTTGGTGTAGTGACCAGATCTTTTAGAATCCACAAACTAGAAAGATATGAGATTGAGGGATTACAATGCTATTATATTCAACTCTTGATTAATCGAGTTTCAGATTTCATTTATGTAATTGTTTAGCTTTTTATTATTTAAGAGCTAAATTCCAGATAGCAGGAATGCAATTACAGTAGATGTCTAAACAATTCCTACAAGCCAATCGGATCCTTTGTTTTAACTAAACCTGTTCGGTTTTCATATGCATTATTTGGTTTAAAACAGAGCACGCTTCTTTCAGAGTTTGGCATATTGAATTAAATGCGTTTCTTCCTTAGGCATTTACAAATCATATAAATAGGATTTTAAGTCGCTTCATGCATCATTACTTTCAAAAATCAAATCATATAAAGCGGTGTTCTCTTTCAAGAAGCCGAACCAAATACTTTCAAAGAGTTTTAAAGGAAACAGGCGGTGCGTTAGGAGTTGCTGGATTTCTACCGTGATTTGTGTTCAAGAATTCAGGCAAGTAAACTCTGTTTCTTGCTCACTCAGTGAAAGCATATATTCAATTCTGTTTGCATGATTTTATGAGATTTTAAAGAAAGGAAGATGGCTTCGGCTGTTCTTCAGAAAAACCAGAAAAGTTTATGCTCTGTTTTTATAAAGGTTGCGTTTTACTGTGATTTTAATCCAGAAAGTTTACAGAAAATAGTTTGATGATGTTCTTTCAGTATTTCTTAAGTTTTCTTCAGAAATTCCATCGAAGTAGCTTACAAGTAGCTTATTCGATTATTTCCAGAAATTTCTTCAGATATTTTGAATTCTTCAGACAAAGGTAACCTTCGTATTTCATGGTTATCTACATGTTCAGTAGGAGAGCTGGTTCTTATAACACTGCTGATTTTGCTTTGTCGAAAATATTCTAAGTATAGATTTCAGCTATTGTATTGTTTGAGTTCAGT
>KQ995489.1:4000-14539 GCA_001598015.1 Dorcoceras hygrometricum
GTCCCCCTCGGTAACCGTGCATAAAATCTCATTTGTTTGGAAATTGTGCATAAAATAAAAATATTTTGCTTTAAAATATGTCTAAAGGCTAAAACATTAAAATATTTTCGATTTGGTCGTCTCCGGACTCGTCCCCGCTTACCGGTCTCAAACCGTACCGTAAAGTGACATGCACACGTAAATCATAAAATCATCATATAATCACATACGTGACATGAAAATCATACTAACATAAGGTTTTCCTCCTAGTAATGCGCTCAATTCAGCGTAATCCGAATTTCGGGATGTTACATATACGAACCACAAAAGCCTTCAGTATCTGTTTTCTCAGTCAGATTTGAACATAAGACAGCGTAGATGGATGGAGCTGCTTAAGGATTTTGACTGTGAGATCCAATATCAGCCTGGGAAAGTGAATGTAGTTGATGATTCATTGAGAAGGAAGGCTCAATTGTCTATGCTGGCTTCTTTGCAGATTTCGAAGGTCCATGAACATCTAAGCACTACTGGTTGACGGTTTTACCCAGGTGAGGATTATGTTGTGGTGTCTTCTTTTCAAGTTGAGCCACAGATTGTTTCGAATATTAGAGCAGCTCAGAAAACAGATCCATCTATCCATGAGTTGAAGCTGAAGGTTAGAGCTGGACAGTTGGAGGACTATGCTGTCTCATCTGATGGTTGTCTGAGATTTTGTGGCAGGTTGGTAGTGTCAAATCTGATTGATTTGAAGGAGGAGATATTGAGAGAAGCACACTACATTAGACATAGTGTTCATCCTGGCGCAAGGAAGATGTACCATGCCTTGAAGTCGCACTTTTGGTGGGCAGGTTTGAAGAGTGATGTTGCTGACTTTGTTGTACGTTGTCTGAATTGTCAGCAACTAAAGACAGAGAGGATTAGAACTGGTGATTTATTGCAGAGCTTAGAGGTGCCTCAATGAAATTGAGCCACAGATTGTTTCGAATATTAGAGCAGCTCAGAAAACAGATCCATCTATCCATGAGTTGAAGCTGAAGGTTAGAGCTGGACAGTTGGAGGACTATGCTGTCTCATCTGATGGTTGTCTGAGATTTTGTGGCAGGTTGGTAGTGTCAAATCTGATTGATTTGAAGGAGGAGATATTGAGAGAAGCACACTACATTAGACATAGTGTTCATCCTGGCGCAAGGAAGATGTACCATGCCTTGAAGTCGCACTTTTGGTGGGCAGGTTTGAAGAGTGATGTTGCTGACTTTGTTGTACGTTGTCTGAATTGTCAGCAACTAAAGACAGAGAGGATTAGAACTGGTGATTTATTGCAGAGCTTAGAGGTGCCTCAATGAAATTGGGAGCACATAGCTATGGATTTTGTAACCCATTTACCTCATTCCAGCAGAGGTTGTGATGTTGTGTGGGTTGTTATTTACAGATTGTCGAAGTCTGCTCACTTCATTGCCTACAATATGACGAATTCTTTGAAGAAAATGGCGAAACTGTACATAGATTTCCTGGTGCATTTGCATGGTGTGCCTGTGTCCATTGTTTCAGATCGTGATCCAAGGTTTACTTCCAGGTTTTGGAAGACTTTTCAAATAGCTTTGGGCCTTATATTGGCTATGAGTACTGCTTATCATCCCCAAACCGATGGCCAATCTGAGAAAACTATCCAGATTTTATAGGATATGTTGAGAGCTATGGTGATGGATTTCAGTGGTAGCTGGCAAGATTCATTGTCTTTGGTTGAGTTTTCTTATAATAACAGCTATCAGGTCACGATTGGTATGGCACCATTTGAAGCATTGTATGGTAGAAAGTGCAGATCGATGATATGTTGGGAAGAAGTGGGGAGAAGCAGCTGTCTTCTCCAGAATTTGCAGCAGGTGAGAGATCAAGTAGATCTGATTCGACGGCGTATGAAAGCAGCACAAGATCGTCAAGCGAGCTATGCGAACAGAAGGCGTAGGCCTTTAGAGTTTCAGGTTGGAGATCTGGTTTTTTCTGAAAGTTTCTCCTTTTAGAAGTGTTATGAGATTTGGTCTCAAGGGAAAGATAGCTCCTCGTATGTTGGACCTTATGAGGTTGTAGAGAGGATCGGACCGTTGGCTTATCGTTTGTTGCTGCCGCCAGATCTGTCCTCATTACATGGTGTGTTTCATGGGTCTATGTTGAGGAAGTATGAGCCAGATCCTTCTCATGTGTTGCAAACTGACGAGGTGGAGCTGGATCGGACTTTGAGTTATGTGGAATATCCCTTGCAGATCTTAGACAGAAAAGAGAAACAGCTGAGGAACTAGACCATTCCCTTGGTGATGGTCCAGTGGAGCAAACATGGTAGAGAAGAAGCTACTTGGGAGTTGGAAGAGAAAATGCAACGCGAATGGCCTCATCTTTTTGAGTAGATCTTGCATTTGACTCCAGTAGCTAGTAGTTTGATTGTTATTGTTTGTTCTAGTTATCTTGAACTCTTGGTTGGTAGCCTTTGTTGCGTATTTAGAGGTTGCAGGTTGCTTGTGGAGCTCTGCTCAGTTCTGGAGTTGTTCCTTGATTTCAAGGACGAAATCTTATTTTCAGTGGGGTAGATTGATAGGATCAATATGGCACGAAAACAGCCCTAGGAGTTCAGAAGGGGGGGTTGAATGAACTCCTTGGTATTTTTAGATTTTCGAAATCGTTTAAAAATATTTTTACAAGCACCGCTTAACTTAAGTACGAGTTACCAGACTTAAGGTATCTCTGTTTAACGGCTGATTTCTTGGCTAACAAATATGTGCGGAATAAAGCCAATTGATCAGTGAACAGTGTAACAAGTAAGTAAATGCGTAATGTAAAAGTTAAGGGACAGAGTTTGTTTGTGGAAGTTCGGATATAAATATCCTACGTCTCCCCTTCTTCCTTTTCAGGAAGGTTTCACTAGAAGCTTTGATGAATACAGACCTTCTGCACACACTCGATCACCGAGCCTCGCTCCAGGTGAACTCCTAGCAACACCACAAACTGACACGTAGACGCTGCTGCTGGTTTACAAGTAAATGATAATATTTCAAACGGCTTTGTGTAGCGCGTTTGTTACAGACTCAAATGGATTTTACAATAAGGTACACAACTATTGAGGTCTGTATATCTTCTGGTTTCTAATCTAAGAAACTCGATTCAATAATGAACCAGAAGATGAACTCGAAGATAGAACAATAAGCGCTGGTTGAATGTTCTTCAAGTTTGAGAGCTTTTGAGAGATAACTTCAATGTAGAGAAAGCTCGAGAATATTTGAGATAAGATAATGGCAGAGTAACGGCAAGTGGTCGAGAGCGAAAGTGTTTTTTTTCTTCAATTCAAACTTCTTCTATTTATATTCTTTGCTCAACGGTCGATTAATTCTGTAAAGGAAACAGAATCCCTTTTGAAAAACTGTTATACGTACGACCGTATATCCTGCTCCTTCAAATGGTAAATTGCACAACGTCAGAGCCAATTTGTCGTTTTCCAAATTTATGCAAACATCGTGTAACGACCTCTGTATATCGCGTACTATTTACCCAAAATAGTATCAATCTTGTCTCCTTAATTCCAGGCAATTATACGATTCTGTTGATCTTTTAATTTTGAGCATATGATCGTATTTTAATCGATTTGTCTCTTGCGCTGGAACTCCTTTTTTGAACAAATATATCTTTCTTGAAGATGATTGAATAGTCCATCGCTGATAGAGTATATAATTAACACTTCTGAAAACATCGAAATACCTGATCACTTGCAATATCTGAAAAACTGACGTCATCGTATCTGTTAGACAAACTATAACATATCTGTTAAATGCACTGTAGCGTTATCTGTCAATATACTATCATGGTTATCAACCTCCGAACACTTCTGTTGACAGCAACCATGAGTGATACTGTTATGGTATCTGTTGAATATGACGTCATGGTCTCTGATATGTTGGGATCCGGATCACGCCTCCCGGCGAGGCAGCGGAAGAACAAAAACATGTGTCGGGAGACGATCAATACGATATAAAGAAAACACATATCTATGACATTCATAGGGCGTTTAGATGACTACCTTGCTGGCAACTTGTGCCTGGCTCCGACCGGTTTCGTAAAGAAAACGGCACTTCACGGTAGGCGGCGGTAGATATAGTCAATCAGGTCCACGATCAGAGACGGGATTCCTTTGTCAGCCTGCACTAGAAGGCCTGACGAGATCTGCACGGACGGATTCTCCTCGTCAAATTTGGCCGGAAACAATTTTCCGGCGAGAGGCGGCGGCGGCGTGAGGTTGAGGAGAGGGGGCGGCGGCCCTTAAGCTCTAGGTTTAGGGTTTCAAGTGAGTTATGAGTCTAATCAAGTCTAGTTGACATTTTAGGAAGTCGCACTCCCAAAATCCTCTTCGTATGCTCAACACATTGAGCTGAGTATCCGTGCGAGAATCTCGAATCCAGTACTTGTGTGACCCTCAATGGTTCAGGGATACAGCTAGCCGTGGGTCCACAACCATTGTGGCTCCGGAATCACAATTCCGGACCTGCCCAACGGATCATGATAAAAGCGTCTAGCAACATCGCCCCATGATCCCCAAGGTATCACTAATAGTGCCTGCAAGAACCAGTTGGTCGTGGTTAGAGTATAGTACGGTCCTTTCAATCCATATATCCCGATCAGATCAACGACCATTGGTAAATCGGGAGTCGCTATAGATTCGATAGCTATGCATACATTGGAGATCGAATAGTGACATCGCGAGTGTAACTAGGTAAACACATTTACCTAAAACACTTCTAGTACTCTGGCCAGAGATTCATACACTATTATCCCTTCAGATAGCATAGGATATCCACGCATGTCTGCGAGCGGTGAATCCTCGACAACGATGCATCGACTCCTACATGCATCGGGGTCTCACCCAATCCCGACGCCTTATGACCCCAAGTGAGTCGGCAAACGGGCCAAAGTGAGACGCCTATCATGTAGAGCCTCAATGACATTTTGAGTCATGAGGACTAATCAGTACAACCAAGACCTCGGACTTATCCACTCGACAAATGGTAACCACTTGGAAAGTCCGAACGAGGGTAGTTCGATAGATCACCAGGTCACTATCTATCTGCATGCTCAGAACATCACAATGTTCCCTACCAATGAAACATGGTACTTCGCATCGCAGATACTAGTCTCGAACTCGGGCGGCCTTATCCTCATTTTGACGGCCCAATCGACAAGGAACATGTTCATCGCTGATAGAGTATATAATTGACATTTCTGAAATCATCGAAATACCTGATCACTTGCAATATCTGAAAAACTGACGTCATCGTATCTGTTAGACAAAATATAACATATCTGTTAAATGCACTGTAGCGTTATCTGTCAATATACTATCATGAATATCAACCTACGAACACTTCTGTTGACAGCAACCATGAGTGATACTGTTACGGTATCTGTTGAATATGACGTCACGGTCTCTGATAACCATAATACTAACATATCTGTTGACAGCAACCTTCGCTGTTATCTGTTAGACATATTTTAACGTTCCTGTTGAACTCACTGTTGCGGTATATGATGACATCAACCATTACTGATCCAATAACAAATTCTGTTGGCAGATACCTTCACCGATGCAATAATCGAAGTCTGTTGACAGATATCCTTTTATTGAATAACGATGTCTGTGGACAGAAACAATCACTCTTAATGCACTTTCAACAGTAGATATTTGACCCGATAACCCGAATAACTGATTCGATAACTCAACTGTTCCAAAACCCGAATCTGATCAACTCTGTAACCCGATAACATATCTGCAATATAAACTGATCACTGTTGTCAGCACTTCTGATATCCATGAAATGGATTACTCGAATTTCATCGTTAAATCCAATTATTTTTCTTACTTTTGTTATCACCAAAACTATAAATTTTATCCTAACAATTTCCCCCTTTTTGGTGATGACAAAACTTAGCAGCCGAGATAAACAAATGGGCAAAAATAAATTGCACAAGGTCTGCTGAAATTCAAACTTTCATTAACTAAATAATTGTACATAAGATTTGTACAAACGATCAACAACAATTCTATCCTAACCAATCCTTGAATGACCTTTTGAAAGGTCCACCACTGCTGCTAGAATATCTTTTCTTAGAATGTCCACCTCTGTCTCCTCTACTCCTACTGCCACCACTGCTACCATGAGTACCTCGGTTTCCACTGCTTCCACCAGGCCTACCTTGATCATCCGGAGGCGGATGAGGTCCTCGGCTACTAACTTCCCCCTTTGTGTTATCACCGCCACGATTTATATAGGCCCCAAGTTCGCTCAACTGATCGGTAATAATATTTAAGGTCTCCTGTGCCTTAGCACTGAAGTCCAACAAATCATTTCGAGTAGTTGCGACCTGCTCATCCAAGGATGTTAGTTTGACGTTAATATCTTTTACCTCCTTTCGAACATCCATCAAATCAGCAGTAACAGAAGCACTGTGAGCCAGAACACCTTTCCTAAACTCATTGAAACGAAGGGTCTGTACATCATCAATAGTTCTGCCATCTTGTCGAGCACTGTGAATCAAAGTTCGAAAGGCTTCTTCTTGTTGCCGCAGAGTGTCACGCAGACCCTTTTCAAGTGTATTAAGCTTGGAAAATACATCATTTTGAGATTCATCAATGTGCTTAATATCCTTTAACTTATTGTCAAGACGCTGTGACATAAAGGTCTGGAGAGCATCAATAGAAGCAGAAGGCGCGGTAGAAGTAGCTGGTAATGAGGATTGATTAGTCGCTGTGTCAACCATAGAAAAATCATCTGAGTTAAATCGCATAGAGGGTTCAGTAGAAGAAGTAGAAGGGTCTTGTCGCTGAGACGTAGGAGGAGGGGATTCTGGCTCTGAACAAAATATAATTGCTCCTCCTGAGCAACAAAAGAAATGGTAGGACCTAGAGCTAACTGTACATTTGGTGCAGAAGAATCGGCCTCTTGAAAAGAATCAAAATGAGGAGAAGGAGAGCGATAAACTGTAGATCCATTGGAAGATACTAAATCAATATCGGGAATATTGTTTGAACTCTGCTGTACATCTGAATCACTGAAATAGCCAACAAAACTGTTTGTAGCTTCACCCTGATGAATCACATTGCAAAGGTTGGAGGGAAGTTTCTCAACCACATCTACAACTGGACTGATAGCTACAATCTCCCTGCAAAAATTTTCATCCCTGACTGGACGAAGACAACCAAACATACTGTATCGAATAACCTCTGTACATACTTGGAACCAACCCCAAGCTTTTACTATGGATGGGGCGGCTCCCCAGTACTGAACGGGCTCTATAAAGAAACAATGAGGAACTAAATTTTCCGTAATAGCCCTGTCTGGTATCTGTTGTTTATTCACAAAAAGAGATAGCCTACAACTACTCCGCCAATAGTCGTTGCCCTGTATGGGAGTCCAAACACCATCAATTAACACCATTGGCCTTATCCAACAAGTAGACTTGGCCAGAGAGAAGAATTGTGCGAGGACAGTACCACCACCATCATTATAATCATCAAGGAAGGTTGAAGAGGATGCCCGTTCCATTACCAATCCATGTTCCTTCTGCTATGCCAAGAGAGCTTCTAAGGATTTGGAATGAGCAACAGACAGAAGATCAATGATTTGGGAGGCCGTTGCTGTCCAGGGTTGACCAGGAGTATAATATTTGCGGTGAGAGTCCAAAAATTTCCTTAAGAGCATCTCTCGATACTTCGCAAGAATACACACTCGCCTCCTGACAGCCATTTCCAGTGAATCTGCTTCGGCCCAACTCAACATCAGCTTTTCTTTCTCTTTCAAATCCCTCAAAGATTCAAGGTCAGATAATTTATTTAGGCTAAAGGAATGAAAGAATTCAACTACGTCTTCATAACCTGGTCTCTGAGCTGTACAAGAAATTCGAAGTCTCCGCAAATCAATGCAACCATCTCCGTAGCAGGATTTCCCTTGACTATATCAACTTCCTCTAGGGGCTCCTTCCCTTTATCATGAATAGAGATTCGAGGGAGACTGGAATAGTACCAGTCTCTGTCCTATACTTCGTTTATCGCTATTGAAGTACCAAGCCTGGTTTTGGTAACTTCAGCGGCAGTTACTGACGGAAGCATCATATTGTCAGATATTTGCATTAGTTGGATTCAGATTTCTTTTTGGAGCTCAACTTCCTCTTCACAATTGCTGCTTTAGCCATGCCTAATAGGGCTCCTTCCTTTTATCATGAATAGAGATTCGAGGGAGACTGGCATAGTACCAGTCTCTGTCCTGCACTTCATTTATCTCTATTGAAGAACCAAGCCTGATTTTGATAACTTCAGCGGCAGTTACTGATGGAAGCATCATATTGTCAGATATTTGCATTAGTATATCATCAATAGACATGAGCTCCTCGTCTGTTTGGTTTCTGCCGACAGCTTTCTCAGGGGCCTTTGCACCCAAAAAATCCTTGCTGCCCTCATCTTTGTCAACAGTTTCTGTTGCAACAAAATCTTCGTAAGACTCATCCAACCACTGCTCAAAATTGTCAGATTTGTCAACCGTTGTATCCTCAAAAAATATTTCCTCAACATTTGTTTCAACAAAAGTTTGTTCCAACTGTTCTGCCTCATCTGTTCCCATCTGAGAAGTATCCGCAAGAACCTGCCCGATAATAACATCCACCTCATAGTATGTTCCACAACAGGTTCTCATCAGCAACCTCAACAGTAACTTGCTGCTCAACATCCTCAATAGTTGCAACAGTTACCCTCTCCTCAACAGTTTCATCATCAGAGCCCGTTGGCAGAACCAACTTCCTCTTCTTTGATTTACTCTTTGGCAAAGGAGATTTTTCAGCTGTCGCAGCAGGGGTTGGTTCAATAATTGTAAGGGGCACTGCCACCTGTGCGACATTCACCATATCCAAGCTGGCTTTGGAGGGAGAATCTTTGCTTTTCACCGTCCTCCTCTTCTTTGGAACCAATGGCTCACCGCCCACAACGGTTGGTCACTTCTTCGACACAACCTCAGTAACCACCTCCACTGGTGCCTCACTTGTGGATTCAGATTTCTTTTTGGAGCTCAACTTCCTCTTCACAATTGCTGCTTTAGCCATGCCTAATAGGGCTCCTTCCTTTTATCATGAATAGAGATTCGAGGGAGACTGGCATAGTACCAGTCTCTGTCCTGCACTTCATTTATCTCTATTGAAGAACCAAGCCTGATTTTGATAACTTCAGCGGCAGTTACTGATGGAAGCATCATATTGTCAGATATTTGCATTAGTATATCATCAATAGACATGCCCGTTGGCAGAACCAACTTCCTCTTCTTTGATTTACTCTTTGGCAAAGGAGATTTTTCAGCTGTCGCAGCAGGGGTTGGTTCAATAATTGTAAGGGGCATTGCCACCTGTGCGACATTCACCATATCCAAGCTGGCTTTGGAGGGAGAATCTTTGCTTTTCACCATCCTCCTCTTCTTTGGAACCACTGGCTCACCGCCCGCAACGGTTGGTCACTTCTTCGACACAACCTCAGTAACCACCTCCACTGGTGCCTCACTTGTGGATTCATATTTCTTTTTGGAGCTCAACTTCCTCTTCACAATTGCTGCTTTAGCCATGCCTGGCTCCTCTGATTTGCTACGAGCATTGATAGTCTCGTTCATGACAATATAAGTGTGAACGGTCTTAATAGACAGAACCTTCGATGTTGGAAAAGGGACGGCTTCACCCATTGTTATTGCAGGGTCGCTTTTCAATAGGACACAAGTTTGCGCTGCATACCCCTTGGCTTTCTTTTGTGTCTTGTCCACCATCTCCTTCAAAACACTAAACAGTATCTTGCTCCAGTTCACTTTCAAACCAAATTGAATAGCCGTCATCATTAGAAAATGTTCATTTGTAACGGCATCAAATGAACCGGCCTTAACAGTGATTGCCTTGGCAAGAATATCGTTCAGCAGCCGATATTCATATTTCATCAATTTCTTCTTGCCATATGTAGAAACAGGCTCACCAGACTTCGAAAAGATGCTCCTAGCATCATAAACCAGATTCTTCGGCACCTCAGAAAAATCTACTAACCCTTATGTTGGCAAGTCAAACACCTCCGCAAACCTAGACTGAGAGATAGAGAAAAACTTGCCTGATACAGCACCTGTAATATCCCCATCCTGCACTAGTGCCGTGTCGAAGAACTGTTCCAGTTCCTTCTCATATAACACTGATTGACAACCCAAAAATCCTCGCAGTCCACTGCCCTCCAGTGCCTTGAACATATTCAACATTCCCTCATTGTCTGGAATCGCCAAAACGGATTCGAAGTTGACTTGGTGGACATTGGCGATGAACGATGATGCCATTAGAGTAGATTTAGGGAGTACAAAAATGCCTGAAATAGATTATCTGCAAAGAAAGAACAAGAGCAAGAGATCAAGAAAGCACATAGTGTAATTTTGCACAGTAAATGTTATCGAAATTGGAAACACCGTAAATAAAGACGAAGAATGCGAAAAGTTAAGAGAGAGAAAGATGTAGGTGTGACGATTT
>KQ995490.1:10983-22887 GCA_001598015.1 Dorcoceras hygrometricum
AAGGGTGAGCAGCAGACGAGAGGGTCAGTTGCCCCTTCATATTGGGTGAGATTTCACCATATTGAAACTGATATCAGTAGTCAATTCGAATCGAGTTGTCAATGAGACTTAAAGTAGAGCTTCTGAAGTCCATAAGTCTAACAAAAATGGTAACGCTGGAATTTGAATTTATTTCCAGAACAAAAGTTATGATGAACGATGTCCTATGACTTCTTTTAAAACTGTGAAGTCTTATGTTTTACACCTGCATATTGTGCTTGTTACTCTCATTTTTGCTTGTTGAGCCCCTAGGCTCACTAGTTTTCATGGTGCAGGTGAGTCGGCGCCGGAGCATATGGGAGGTGGAGTTTGAACCAGCAGCGAAGTGTTAGTGTTTATCGAAGGCATGCGTTTCCACGATGTTCATTTTGTATTTTGCTATTTTTGTTGTCCTTGATCTTAGGCAAATCTGTATTAAGATCCGTTACAACAAATATGAATTCAGATAGAGTTCATTAGTTGTAATATCGCGATTTCGCATTTTGTACCTTGAATTTGTAATGAAGACTGGTTTTATTTTATGGCGCCAATGGTTGTATTTCGAGTTTTTTTTTATGAGCAAGGCAATACAGCTTGTTCTATTTATTATTCTGCCCTCCTATTTTCCTTTTATTTCTCTTTTCCTTGATCTCGTGACTCCCATGGGTATTGGGGCGTCACAGTTGGTAATGCTCTCATCACCTTCAGTGCTAACTCTCTGTTGATATACTCTTTGCCAAGACTGTTCAACTCGATGACAACTGCACTGAAGCGCTCGTCAAATTCAGTCATTGTTTCTCCATCCTTCATTTTGATGGACCCATACTTCTGCTGAGCCACCGTCAGCTTTTATTTCTCTTTTCCTTGATCTCGTGACTCCCATGGGTATTGGGGCGTCACAGTTGGTAATGCTCTCATCACCTTCAGTGCTAACTCTCTGTTGATATACTCTTTGCCAAGACTGTTCAACTCGATGACAACTGCACTGAAGCGCTCGTCAAATTCAGTCATTGTTTCTCCATCCTTCATTTTGATGGACCCATACTTCTGCTGAGCCACCGTCAGCTTGTTCTCTTTTGTTTCATCGCTTCCTTCACAGATCTGGGTCAGCTTTTCCCAGATGTCTTTGGCTGTGGCGCATGTTTTGATTTTGCTGAACATGTTTTTATCCTTGTCCAGCGTCTTGTAAAGGATATACCTGGCCACATTGTCCAAGTTGGCTTTCTTCTTATCATCACTGGTGTATTCATGTCTGGCCTTCTCCAGAAACTGAGGCTCGCCATTTGTTATCGCAAATGCTAGATTAGGCTTCATAATTTTCAATGGCCCTTCAGGGATAACAGTCCACATCTCATCATCCTGTGCGTCCAGATGTGCTTGCATACGGATTTTCCAGTCATTGTAATCTTCCCTTGAAAATAGAGGAATCTTGTTGTGAGAAGTAGACATGATAGTGTATGATGACACACAAATGAATACTGTTCAATAAGTGAGACGCGCAGGCTCTGATACCAATTGATAGTCCCGAAAATAGGATCAATAGGTTCGAAACAACTGCAAGAGTTCAGAAGGGGGGGGGTTGAATGAACTCTTGGATATTTTAAATTTTTCGAAACCTTTTAAAAGTTTTACAAGCACTGCTCAACTTAATTCCGAGTTATCAGACTCAAGGTATCTCAGTTTTAAACAAATTTCTCGGCCATAAAAAGTTTGTGCGAAAAAGGCCGATTAAATGTGAACAGATAACACAAAGAATAAATAAGTGCGTAAAGTAAAAATGAAAGTTCAGAGTTTGTTTCTGGAAGTTTGGATATAAATATCCTACGTCTCCCCTTCTTCCTTTTCAGGAAGGTTTCACTAGAAGATTTGATTTGTACAGGCCTTCTGCACACACCCGATCACCGAGCCTCGCTCAAGGTGAACTCCTAGCTATCCTCAAACTATCCACGCAGACGCAGCTGCTGGTTTACAATTCTTAGCAATATTTTCAAACGGCTTTTTGGGAAGCCCGTTTGTTACATACTCAACTAAATATAACAATGAATACAAGTTCTGTGAGACTGTAAAATCCTCTGATTTCTTATACAATGAAATCGATTCAACAATGGTGAATCAGAGGATGACTCGAAGATATTTTTCTATGAAGATCAACGGTATAGTTCTTCGAGTGTTTGAGCTTTTTGTGAGAGTGACTTCAAAGTAATGAAAGCTCAGAAAGCAATTTGGCAGAGTTTCAGCAATAGCAATGGCGAGAGTCCTTGTTCAATTCAAATCTTCTGCTATTTATACTCTTCGCTCAACGGTCGAATAATTTAGATAAGGCAACAAAATCCTTTTTGAAATTCTGAACATCGTACGCCGTCAATCCTGCTCCACTACATGGTAAATGCATATCGACAGAGGCAACAATATAATTTTCATATATGTGCAATCCCGTTGTAACGACCTCTGCCAATGTGTACTATTTACCCAAAAATAGTACCAATCTTGTCTCCTTAATTCCAGGCAATTTGTACGATTTGATCGAGACCCTTGATTCTCTCCAATTTGAATATATGGTCCCGTATGAATCAATTAACCATTTGTGCCTGAATTCTATTCTGTTGGCAGAAATATTTTTCTTGAAGACGATTGAACAGTAACTATCTGTCGCGGTAAACATATCTGACCATTTGAAATTTCAGAAAGGCTGACGTCATCATATCTGTTATACAACCACTGTACTGATAACCATAGAAAACACTGTAGCGATATCTATCTGTTGACAGCATCCTTTGCTTGTTAACGAATTATAATGTTCCAGTTACGATGTCTGGTGAACAAGAACTGTAGCGCTATCTGTTGACAGCAACAATGAGTGATACTGTTACGATATCTGATGACAGCACCAATTTCTACACTGTTACAGAATCTGTCAAATATACTTGACAATAACTATGGCCCTTTCTGTTGGTAGCAACCATTCACTATTTCAATACCAAATGCTGTTGGCAGATATCATCACCGATACAATAGTCAAAGCTGTTGGCAGATAACATCATCCTTAGAAAACCATCAACAGTAGATTTCTGACCTGATAACCCAAATAGCTGATTCGATAACCCGAATAACAAAATCGATAACTCCACTATTCCAAAACCCGATTCTGAACAACCCGATATCATAACTGTTATTCGAACCGATCACTGTTATCAGAAACTTGATATCTTATGAAAGATTATTCGATTATCACCGTTAAGTCCAAATCTTTTCTTATTTTTGTTATCACCAAAACTCTAAATTTTATCCTAACAGGGTAATAGGTTCCAAATCCACCCAAAATTTTGTGATAAATCTTGAGGGTTATCAATGCTGAACGGGACGGTAGGTCACGACCATTTTAAATTTTTTTTGAAAGAAACCAACATCACCCGAGCACATAAATGCAGAACATAGTTATGCATACAGACATGTAGAAAACAAAGGAGGCCCGATTAGTGAAAGAACCGTACGTCTGAATTCATGAATCAATCAGCGGCCTAGCTTTTCCAAAAAGAAAAATATGGACGTGCAGCCCAAGAATGAAACCTCAGTTTCGAAGGATAAAGAACATCAAACGTAATAGGATCTCATCAATGCATCAAAGGAACGGACGGTTACTTACCTCAAACAAAAACGATCGAAAGACGATTTCCGGTGAGAGCAACACCACGAGGGAAACTCAAAATTTTTTTCTCCAACCTAACTTTGGCTGTCGGCTGCTAATGTTCAACGATCCCTTCACTTTTTTTTGTTTGAATTTAATGTGTAGGGTTTGGGGAGATAATCCTATATTTAAAAAAAAATAGGCTTTAAAAGTACTACCCATAAATTGGGTTTAGAAATGTTAAAACAACTTTTAAATAAAATTACAACTTTTAAAAGTGATAATTAAAATTTTAAAGTGTTACATATTTAAAAAAATTTGGGAAAGTGCTCTCTAATTTAGCCGAAAAAATAAATGAAACTGACCGGCCAAACTCAGATGATATGGAAAATATAGGACGGGTGAACAGTAACCGCTAGGGTTTGGAAAGTATCTGTCGGGAGCTCCAGAAAAAGGTAAGGGAAAGTCTAGTCTAAATTAATTTAGTGTTGGTCAACGAGAGAGTATTTAGACTCATTACTCAGCAGATCATGGCTACAGCGATTCCAGCACAGCTAAGGCCTCTTCACTGTACCAGCTTATGCATGCAACTCAGCACGCATAGGAATTCAGCGTGGGTATTCAGGACAGTTCTCATATCCAGATCAAACTGCACACCTCAGCTCAGATCACGCTCGTAGATCGTGTCTCATCTACAATGTCTCAGTCAGCTCAGACCCCGACACTGTTCCAGCTTAGGCACGACTCAGATTTTGCACCAACATATCATAGTCTCAACAGATCAATCTACCAGACAGATCACTCTTACAGATCATCTCTTGCACAACTATCAACTTTCACTGTCCAGCTCAGCTTGCGCACTCAGACCATCTCAGAGCATTCAGCTCACGATCTCCAGTACAGTACGCATCACTCAGCTGACGATGCTCTATTAGCATACAATGGTCAGCTCAGTTCACAGAGTGATCCTTACTAACAATTCTCTCTAAACTGTACGTCTCAATCAGCTTACACCAGGCTGATGACTTCTAACAGCTCAGGCACTACCCGTGATCTGTCTACGCACTTCGGGAGATCATGAAGTCCCTAATCTAAATCCGGATTACTCTGCTTCATGACCAGCTATCAACTCAAAACCTAATCTGTTATTCACCAATAGATAGCCTCACGCTCCGATCTCACTTCTCAGCTCAGAGCACTGCCTCACTACCAAAGCTGAAATCCAGCTACGTCCCAATGCTCAGATTCGACATCAGCTATCATAGTAGCAGGTCCGTTTACACAAGATCAGCTCAGCTACGCTGCTCATTACTTCCAGAACAGCTTGCGTAAACACTGTACCACTATAAGATGAATTTCCATTCGGTTTCTCACCGAATTTACACACGGCAACTAAACAGCATCAAGAAATGACGTCTAAGCTGACACGATCCAGTCAGCCCGTCTATGCTGATCCAGCTCAGGACTTCTACTCACCTCTATTGTTTTCTGGGAATAGCATGGTACTCTCTATAGTCTGACTAACAGCTCAGCCACTGACTAGCTCTGGTCACCTCTGAGCTGAATCTCAATTCAGCACCCATAAGCCTCTAGATCCTATTGATCTGCTGTGCTAATATCAGTTCACAACAATTTCCGCCTTCTATTACACATCAGCTCACGCCGCTGAGCTTAACCATGCTGCATAACTCTAAGATGGTCCTAACATACCAAATACCAGCTCACACAAACAGCCCTAGCTTATTATTTACAACACAGCTTGCAATTCTCTATTCAGCTTTAGCTGTCCCAACTAGACCACAAAGCTTTCAGATCATCTTCTGCACCTAGGTCTCAAGGTACTTACTTAAATCAGCTCAAAATGGTCAACCCAGCTCTCCCAGGTCAACACAGCTAAGTGCTTACCTGTTAGCTTGCACCCGATCCGGTCCATCTCGCGTAACTACCCAGCACGCTTCTAAGCTGGATCTCTCAAGATATGTATCCAGAACACTCTGCAAGGATACAATTCTCTTGCAAACACGATTCAGCTTGCATCCCTATGATCAGCACGGAACACCAGAACAGCTTACGTCGGTGCTGATCTAAACTGCGACCCGAAGTAGTTTCTTTTATCATCTTTGCACAAAACAAAGGATCAGCTCACGTCCGAGCTGGTCCATCTCAACTGATACTCTCTAAGCTGATTAACCTCGATCAATTTACCACTATTCTAGACCGATTAATCCACTAATCATCTTGGTTAATTATGGTCCTCAAAATTAGGCACTAGATCAATAATAAACTCAAGATCCCTATATGTAGGAAAACCAAAAAAATCATCCGAAAACACCTCTGGAAATTCATTCAGCACCTCGTGTCTGCTAGAGTAGGTCTCGCGTCCTCCAATAATACAGAAATGCTATCCAAGACCCCTGACATCCTTTCCTCAGAAACTTTGCGCCTTTAGGTGAGGAGATCTATTGATATGCGCGGCCTTGAATAAGAATCGGCCTCCCTATGGTGGATTAACCTCTACTATCCTCCGACTGAAATCGATCACTACTCCACAACTCGTCAGCCAATCTATCCCAAAGATCAAATCAAACTCAGGCGTAGGTTGAATTATCAAATCAGCAGAAACTAGATTTCTATGAAGCGGAAGTTCTACGTTTCGAAGTATACGGTTAGACAAAAGTTCTTCTCCCGATGGTATAGTCACACAAAAGCCCACAGATATAAAGTCAGGTTAAACAGATAATTTCTTTACAAAACTCCGATATAAAAGAATGTGTATCACCAGAATCGATAGAAGCAGTAGTCGGAATGCCAACTAAAATAATCATATGTGTGACCACGGTGGTTTCCGAATCAGTCTGCTCCGCAGTCATCACAAAGGATCAGCCTGCCATGGGTTGCTTCAGATGTTGACAATCTTTAGCATAGCGACCTGGTGCTTCGCATTTAAAGCATACATTCATCCCCAATATGCACTGAGCGGCATGGTTTTATGGCACTTCTGACATAATGGCTTATTCTCAATTTTTGGGGTAGTGGAGGATGGTGGTCGTTGAAACTGAGGACACTGTACCTGTGGTCTCTGTAGCCGTATATTTTGCCTGTTGAACCTGGTCTCGATACTGAGATATCTGATGCTTCAATTGACGCTCCTCTTCGATCTCCTTCTAGTCTTTTTCGGCCGCCCTTAGAGATTTATCAATGGCTGCCCTGTAATATTTAGGCTCTGCAAGCCTAAAATCGTGCTTAATCATCGGTCGCAGGCCGTCAACAAAGTGTCATATCTTCTCCTCCACGTCACCTCCAATCAAAGGACCAAAGTATCAGTCTCGCTCAAATTTTTGGACATAGCCCGCACAGATAAATCCTTCTGCTTCAGTCATAAACTCTCTCTTCAACTCTAAATGCACATCCGCAGTGAAATACTGATCAAAGAATACCTTCTTCAATCCATCCCAGGTGAGAGTAGTCAGGTCAACTGTCAATTTAGCTCCCTCCCACCAGATCATGGCATAATTCCTCAGCATATAGATGGCACATCTAGGTCATTCACAGTTGTGTCAGGCCACGTGCTCAATCAGAGTAAAACCACGCAATAAACAATAGCGGAAGCAATAAAATAGTGGCTAAATTTTTTTTTTCGCTCTATGACCTGACTTTTAAAACATAATTTAAAATACAAAGGTATTCAAATAATGGTTTTACAACGTTTGAAAACCAAACAACACAGCTAGCATACAACATAGAGCGAATCCCAAATAAACCAACATAGATACAATACAATACAATATGTATCTACTACTATAACTGGGACACTCTATCTACCTCCTGGGCACTACCAGCTGGATCAACTCCACGACCAACGGTGAAACCATGATAACATGAAAACACACACAGGAAAACCAGACAACCAGCCCCAGAGGGCCATGGGGTCAAACCCCAGTACGGAGAGCAACTGAAAAACAGCAATAATATAACAACAGATAACATGTGAATGCTATGCATGAGACAAGGCTGCAACAGAAAGCAAGGAGCCAAATGAATCTCAAGAAACAGCTCAACAAAGACAGCAGAACAACTGAGCAATGGTGGCCACGGTGTGTGTGAGTATATTGGAGCTACCCACTCGTCTCAGCACACGATACCAGATGCACAACAATTCACTCAACCCGCTGTTGCCCAGCTCATGAGGTGTGAGAGCTACCCACTCCACTCATAGTGGCTAACAGATACCAGCATGGAGATGAGGTATTTGGGAGTTACCCGCTCGTCCTCCAATACAAGCATCCTGGTACACACAGATCAAGAATACAAGGCACTGCTAAACAAGATCTGATCTCAACATGAAAAATGCGTGTATGCTCATGCAACATAATGCAACAGAATACAACAGCCAACGAATAGCATACACAATACAGCAGATCAGCAGGCAAACTCATATATCCATGCCACATCCAACGCTATGAAACAAGCTCACATCCGTACCTCAGTTCTGAGCTATAATTAACACAAGCGAAGTCCCGAGCAACCCAATATGAAACTTGTTAACCAATAACACAACACAGGCTCAGGGACAATAACACAGAACTCACGAACTGGGAACTACGAGCTCCACCAGCTCTGCCCTACTTCTCTAGCTCAACCAACAACTCCAAGCACGAAGTAGGAAATAATACTTAATCAAAGAGCTACCTGAACGGCAAGACTAATCCGACGCTTATGCTAACAGACTACAGAGGGAGATGTCTTCACGATCCACCTCCAGAAAGTCCAAAGTCTCCAAAAGAGGTATAGGAAGAAAGGTCTCGGCAAGAGGAGTCCAGCGCTACCACTGTCACTTCCGTCGGAGCTGTCTACCACCGGCAATCAGAGAAGATAAGGTTCGGTGAACAGTAGCTAGGGTATCGCGACAGAGTTATCTATCGAAGAATCTTCTAAGTGTCGGAAAGAGATAATGGCGAGACCTAAGTCAAAGTCCTAAATATATACCTAAGTCTCCCAGATCTGATAGACAACAGCCACCGACAACTTAAGATCCCAAAGCTGATCCCAAATCAGTCTGAGTAACACTCCAAATCTGAACCATACGCTAAATAGATTTGGAACTTATCCAAACGACGTCGCACAAAAGACCGCTCGCTCACTAGGACAAATCATCCCGCTAACCAAGTTTGAATCACTAAACGGCGTCACATCGCTCCTAACTACGACACTCAGATCTGACTCCCAAAACTTGATCAATGAAAGCCTCTGGACCGCACCGGTCTACCCCACTACACGAACCGGGACTAAGAATTGGATCTGTCCATGCACCACTAACAACGCGTTCATACTCAAATCTGGATCCTTGCCAAACGACAACGCTTCGCTACCCGCACGATATATTTTCCACCTGTGCGCCCAGAATAACACGCGACTACGTCTGATTATAGAATCTGAATACAGTTGACCCGCATTGACCAATGCTCAAGTCTGATTCCTACTTCATAGAATCTAACTCTCCAGAGCTGCTCTAAACACCAAATCGACCCGATAGCTTCACCAAGCATACCAGCTCAAAGCTGGCTCATCCCAGGCCTGTTCAAGCCAAATCTGGTCTATTCCAAACCCGATTAATTAACTAAATTAATCCAATAAACTTTTGGGTCTCACATTCATCCCCCACTAAAACAGGATTTCGTCCTCGAAATCAAGCAACAACTCCAGAACTGAACCAAAACAATCAGCAGAAACTAAACACTCAACGAGAGGGTACTAACCAATATTTCAAGATAACTGGAATAAACAACACAATCAAAACTAGTTACTGGAAAAAAATGCAACATCTGCTCAAACATATGTGGCAACTCTCGTTGCATTTTATCTTCCAGCTCCCACGTAGCTTCCTCTCTACCATGTTTGCTCCACTGGACCATCACCAAGGGAATGGTATTATTTCTCAACTGTTTCTCTTTTCTATCCAAGATCTGCAAGGAATACTCAACATAGCTCAAAGTCCGATCTAGCTCCGCCTCGTCAGTTCTCAACACAGGCGACGGATCTGGCTCATACTTTCTCAACATAGACACATGAAAACATCATGTAAGGAAGACAGATCTGGGGGCAACAACAGCCGATAAGCCAAAGGTCCAATCTTCTCAACAATCTCATATGGTCCAAAATAACGAGGAGCCAATTTTCCCTTGAGACCAAACCTCATGACACTACGAAAAGGAGAAACTTTCAGGAAAACTAGATCACGAACCTGAAATTATAAAGGTCTACGCCTCTTGTTCGCATAGCTAGCTTGGCGATCTTGTGCAGCTTTTTCATTCGCTGGCGAATCAGATCCACTTGATCTCTCATTTGCTGCACAAATTCTGGAGAAGATAGCTGCTTCTCCCCCACTTCTTCCCAACACACAGGCGATCTACACTTCCTGCCATACAAAGCTTCAAATGGTGTCATACCAATCGTGACCTGGTAGCTGTTATTATATGATAACTCAACCAAAGACAATGAATCTTGTCAGCTACCACTAAAATCCATCACAACAGCTCTCAACATATCCTCTAAAATCTGGATAGTTTTCTAAGATTGGCCATCTGTCTGGGGATGATATGTTGTGCTCATAGCCAATCTGGTGCCCAAAGTTGTTTGCAAACTATTCCAAAACATAGAATTAAACCTCGGATCACGATCAAAAATGATAGAAACAGGCAAACCATGCAATCGCACCATGAAATCTATGAACAGTTTCGCCATCTTCTTCAAAGAATAAGTCATACTGTAGGGAATGAAGTGAGCTGACTTCGACAATCTATCGATTACAACCCACACAGCTCACACCCTCGACTGGAACGAGGCAAATGTGTCACAAAATCCATAGCTATATGCTCCCAATTCCATTGGGGTATCTCCAAACTTTGCAATAGAGCACCAGGTCTCATCCTCTCAGCCTTAACTTGTTGACAGTTCAGACAACGGGCTACAAAATCAGCAACATCACTCTTCAAACCTGCCTACCAGTAATGCTGATTCAAGGCATGATACATCTTCCTTGTACCAGGATGAACACTGTGTCTACTACAGTGAGATTCTCTCAATATCCCCTCCTTCAAATCTATCAGATTTGGCACAACCAATCTGCCACAAAATCTTAAACAACCATCAGTCGAGACAATGTAATCATCCAACTGTCCAGCTCTAACCTTCAGCTTCAACTCATGGATAGATGGATCTGTTCTCTGAGCTGCTCTAATACTTGCAACAATCTGTGGCTCAACTTGAAAAGAAGACACCACAACATAATCCTGTCGGGATCCGGATCGCGCCCCCCGGCTAGGCAGCGGAAGAACAGAAAATACATGTCCGGGAGGCGATCAATGCGATAAACAAATTCATAATTCGACATTCATAGGGTGTTCAAAACACTACCTTGCTGGCACTTGTGCCTGGCTCCAACCGTAGTTACAATAACGTCGGCTCTTCTCGGTAGATTGCGGTAGATATCGCCAATCCGGTCCACGACCGGATACAAGACTCCTTCGTCACCCTGCACTAGAAGGCATGAAGAGATCTGCACGGACGGATTCTCCTCGTCGAATTGGGCGGAAAGAATTTTCCGACGAAGACGGGCGGCGGCGCACGTGGGCGGCGGCAGCGGCGTATATGGAGAGGAGGGGAGGAGGCTATGCTTCTAGGTTTAGGGTTGTGAGTTGAGTTAATTAATTATGAAGTCTCCTAAGTCTAATTAAATAGACTAAGTGGTAGGCTTGGACCGGCCCAACGGGCCCGGGTCTAACGGGTGAACATTCGGTTCATCCCCACCACAGTGACTTCATCGTAACTCCGATCGTCGATCAGATCAGACCGATCGATTCAGTTTCCAAAACTGAATACTATGATCTGAAAAACCATTTTTCAGAACCCCAGTGCAAAATGACCGTTTTGCCCCTCAACGTCTGGAAATCTCGATTTGACCCGAGTTGACTTTTAGGAAGTCGCACTTCCCAAAATCCTCTTCTCATGCTCAACACATTGAGCTGAGTATCCGTGCGAGAATCTCGAATCCAGTGCTTGTGTGACCCTCAATGGTTCAGGGTACAGCTAGCCGTGGGCCCACAACCATTGTGGCTCCAGTATCACAATTCCGGACTTGCCCATCGGATCATGGTAAAGCGTCTAGAAACATCGCCCCATGATCCCCTAGGTATCACTGATAGTGCCTGCAAGAACCAGTTGGTCGTGGTTAGCGTACAGTACGGTCCTTTCAATCCATATAT
>KQ995492.1:15914-29024 GCA_001598015.1 Dorcoceras hygrometricum
TAAACGACGTCGCACCAACTTAACCAAACAACGTCGCAGAGGGACACGTCACCTCGCTACCAACAGCTGATCAATAAACCAGCAGCTGAATAAACAACGCATCAGATCCCTCAATTGTAGATGTCTAACGCGACCAACGGCTGACGCTAAACGTTACACCCAAAACACTGTCGTTCAAACTTATCAAAACAACGTCGTTTCTGCCTCAGGCTACAGTACCAATCTGAAACCAGCGCTAACAACGATCACTCAACTACAGGAACGTTGACTAGCGTTGACATCTGTTGGCAATAAAAAACAGACTTCTCCCAAGACAACTACTCCCACGAAACGGCGTCGCATTACTCCCGCACCAAGCTCAACAGACTCTCTCACGTCAGCAGATCTTCTCAAATAAGCGCTAAGCCAAACGGCGTCGTACCAACAAATCTAAACGACGACGTTTTGCACTCGTTACAAAAACATGCTGGCAGACTTCTAAACAGTACTAGCATTAACATATTTCTCCTATTAATTCCACAAATTAATCTTATTCAAATTTAGGGTCTCAAACCTTAGGCCGTCCCTTAACCGAAGCCATGCAAGAAAGGTTCAAAGCCGTGAGATGTAACATGAGATATTGCATGAAACATGAACAAGGTGAGTAGATCTGAACAATACACATGTAATTCACATGAATTTTCATAAAAATCAGTCAAATACAGTTTAAATGGTGAGAAAATGGATTGATATAACATGCCTGGGTTGAAGAAGACGTAGATATGTGAGGTAAGAACGTTCTAGACACGAGATCGGGGCGCCGCCGGATTTGGGTCACCAATTTTCTTCAAAGCCTGGAAGTTTTTGAAAGTTTGTGTGCTTGTGAGGGAGGGGGACGGCTGGTGCAAAGAAAAGGAGGCTAGGTTTTGTGTAAAGTGTGATAAAGGAATAATTAAAGTGCCTACTATGACCCCTATGGATTTAAATTAACAAAAGTACAAGCTCGCCCCTCTAATTAAATGAAAAAGGTACTTAAAAACTCATACTTGGGCTTTAAAGATTGCAAAATTTCGAAATCTAGGCCTCCTCATATTTAAAATGCCTTAAAACTCAATATACCAGCCCGTATAAGCGAAAAACGGGTTCCCCTCCAAAATAGTTATAAAAATCCAAAATTTAAAAAATATTTTCTTAAAAATAAAATTAATTCATTCTTAAAATCTCATAACTTAAAAATCTCAATTATCTTTATTCTGGTCGACCCTAATCTCGTCCACACGTCCATAGCTCAAGCAGGCTGAAACATAACACATGCATAACATGCAGCATAAAATCATAAATAAATCAAGTAAAATGGCATGTAATCATCTAAAAACATTTTCCCCCTAGTCATGCACTCATTTCTACGTAGTCAGGAAATTCTAGGCGTTACAAGAAAAAACGCAAAACACTATATGGGATCTGGAATGGCAAGCATCCAAGTATTGCAAATTTTAAAGTTTTGGTTGCCATTGTTACATTCATAGTAATTGTAAATTTCATTTCTGCTTTTCATGCAGCTGTTAGCAAATCTTATCGTGTTTTTAACAATAGAATCCTGACAGTTGAAGAGTCTATCCATGTTAAATTTGACGAGTCTAGTTTCTCTTCCAATTCTTTTGGTTCTATAAATGATCTGAGCTACAGATTAGAGTCTACTAACCTTGTGGAATCAAGTGATGATGAGATACAGGTCAGAAGACCAGCAAATTTCGTCCAACCTGATCCAGACGAGGTACAAGCTGATACAGGAGATAGTGTCCTAGTTGATGGAGCTGGCAATGCTCCAGCTGATCCAACAGAACGCATCCAAGCTTCTCCAACAGCAGCTGATCGAGTAATCAGTTTAGGCAAGGCTCAAGAAGCGATGATTCTACCTAGTGAACCAGATGAAGTGAAACAAATCATTTCCAACCCCTATAGACCTGGTTTAATTTCCGATGGAATAAGAATCATCCACGCGAGCTGTTCATCGGTAACCCTTTTGCACCTCTTAGAACGTGCGGTCAGATGATAGAAGAGTATTTTTAACTCTGCATTGATCTCTCACATAGAACCTAAGAAGGTAGAAGAGGCCTTAGAAGATCCAATCTGGATAGATTCTATGTAGGACGAACTTAGTCAATTTGAACGTAATAAAGTATGGCACTTAGTCTCACGACCTACTAACCAGACTGTGATAGGTACTGGATCTTTAGGAACAAATTAGATGAAAATGGAACGACTGTAAGAATAAAACTAGAATTGGACTCGAGGGATAGAGACAGGAAGGCGGCATAAATTTTGATGAGTCCTTCGCACCTGTAGCCAGATTAGAAGCAATTTGAATATTTATTGCATATGCCGCTTTCAAAAATTTAAAGTCTATAAAATGGATGTGAAAAGTTCTTTCTTAAACGTCATCATATCTGAGGAAGTGTATGTTGTAAAACCTCCTGGCTTCGTCGATCATACCAATCCGGATTATGTCTATAAACTGGACAAAGCTATGTACGGTCTAAAGCAAGCACCAAGAGCTTGGTATGATACTTTATCTAAATTCTTACATGCTCATGATTTTCTTATCGGCTCTATCGATAAAACATTGTTTAAGTTTGTTAAAAATGATCATGTCTTATTGGTACAAATTTATGTCAAAGACATTATTTTCCGATCAACTACTCCCAAGCTGTGTGATAAATTTTCCAATCTGATGCAAGATAAGTTTGAAATGAGTATGATGGATGGCTGACTTTCTTCATTGAGTTACAAGTGAAACAAATTGAGCATGGAATATTCATCAACCAAGATAAGTATACCAATGAACTCCTGAAGCAGTACAGGATGGAACAATGTTCACTAGCCGCAACACGTATGAGTGCTTCAATCAAGTTAGACAAAGATGAAGTTGGAGCTACCATCGAGGTAACCTTGTATCGAGGGATAATTGGATCGGTACTGTACTTAATTTCTAGTAGGCTAGACATCATTTTTTATGTCTGTATGTGTGATAGATTACAAGTTCAAACAATCCCATTGCATTGCTGTTAAACGCATTTTAATATAATTAAAGGAAACTCCGAATGTGGGTCTTTGGTATCCCAAAGACTCTAGTTAAAATTTAATTGGATATACAGGTGCAACTTACGTATGTTGCAAGATTGATCGATGTAGCACAAGTGGTACGTGTCAGTTCTTGGAAGATAGGCCGATCTCAGGGTTTAGTAAGAAGCAGACACCAATCACCACGTCCACAACTGAGGCAGATTACTTAGCATCTGGCTGCTGTACCCAGATCTTATGGATACAACAACAACACAGAGACTATGGTGTTGATTCAAGCGAAGCTCCTATCTTCTGTGATAATACAAGTGAAATTGCTATCACTCAGAACCCTGCTACACTCCTGAACCAAACATATTGATATACGACATCATTTCATTTGAGACCATGTGCTGAAGAAAGACATCCGGATGGAGCATGTTCCAACAGAGCAGCAAGTTGCTGACATCTTAACAAAGCCCCTACCGGAAGCTAAGTTTTCATACTTTAGAAATATTATAGATCTCTTGGATATGTCATAATTGTTGGCGCAGCGGCGGATCCGGATCTCGCTCCCGTGTGCAGCGTAAGTTTAAAATTTTTGTGCTCGAAAATGCTCATACGTGAATAAAAGGAACACTAATCATGCATAGGATGTTTAGAAGATTTACCTTTGGCACTTAGAGCCCGGCTCCGACCAGTCTGTAGAGGGAGACGATCCTTCAACAATTGAACTCGAACAACACCTAATCCGGTCCACGACCGGGATCTCAATTGTTGGTTTGCACTAGAAAATCAAAAAAAGTTTCACGGACAAAATATCCCCCCCCAAGACGTCCAGAACAAGGTCTGGCAATGGGCGACGATGATGGGTGGAGGGGCGCACGAGAGTGGAAGGAGGAGAGGAAGTGAGTCAGTTTCTAAACTTGGGACATCGGAATAGCTCCCCCTAGGCTCCTATTTATAGATATATCATGGGCTTAAACTAGGTTAATGGACCCAGGCTAGGCCCAAGCCCATCGCACATTGGTTTCAAGTCCATCATAGTGGTGTCATCATAATCCTGATCGACGATCAGATCGGACCGATCTGCAAAATTTCTACAATTATACATTATGATGTAAAAATAATTTTTCAGACCACCTAATCCAAAAATAGCAGTTCCACTCCTATTATCAAAATGTGGAAGTCGTACCCCCTTAGCTAATTTTGGAAGTCATACTCACAACCTTCCTCCTACTATACTCAACACTTTGAGTACCATTTCGGTATGGGAATTGAGAAAGCAGTACTTGTGTGACCCTCAATGGTTCAGAGATACAGCTATCCATGAGCTCATAACTCCTTGGGACTCCGAAAAAATATTTTTGGACTTACCCATCGGACCATGGTAAAACGTCTACCAACATCGCCCCATGATACCCTAGGTATCACTGATAATGTCTGTAAGAACCAGTTGGTTATGGTTAGCGTACAGTATGGTCCTTTCAGCTTAAATATCCCGATGAATGAACGACCATTTGTAAATCAAGAGTCGTTAGAGATTCGATATCCATGCATACATATTGAAGATCAAACAGTGACATCGCACGTGCTACTAGGTAAACTCATTTACCCAAATGAGTCATTTGCCTAAACAGTGACCTCGCCAGCTGATGACCCTCATGGAGTCGTAAACGAGTCAAAGTGAGGAGACTAGCATGTAGAGTCTCGATGATGTTTTGAGTAATGAGGACTAATATGTACAACCAAGAACTCATACGTTATCCACTCGACAAATGATAACCACTTGAAAAGTCCGAACGAGGGTAGTTTGATAGATTATCATGTCACTATCCATCTGCATGCTCAGAACATCTCTATGTTCCCTACCAATGAAACATGGTACTGCGCATCGCAGATGCTAGTATCGAACTCGTCCGGCCCTTATCCTTATTTTGGGTGGCCCATTGAGACCTGATCTGTCTTTTAGTGAGCTAGTAGTGTAACAGCTCTGGGCTGTTGGTAGTTGAACAGTGAGGTGTA
The DNA here is from genome assembly GCA_001598015.1 of Dorcoceras hygrometricum. NCBI lineage: Eukaryota > Viridiplantae > Streptophyta > Magnoliopsida > Lamiales > Gesneriaceae > Dorcoceras > Dorcoceras hygrometricum. The sequence goes on from KQ995492.1 coordinate 20,979, forward strand.
ACCAGGATTCAGTTTGGGGACGTGACTGGTGCCCTGTGCTGAGTAAACAGATCGCAAGAGGTCCGAGCTGTTTGATAAAGCCAGACTGGGCGTGAGACTTTTGGTAGAACAGCTTTGGAGAAGGCTGTTGATATCTTTTAGGTCAGTGAAGAGAAGTTAGGATGATCATATTAGCTGTAGGGAGCGTGATATTATCTGATGCTGTGTTTTGCATTTCTGTGCATGGCGCAGGCTGTTTGTGCGGACAGTTCTATATGAGAGTTGTTCGTATTTCCTTCTGAGCTGGAGTAGTCCGCGAGAGCTGTTAGCACACAAGAGCTGATCTGTGTCGGTAAGCGCGATCTGATGTGATGTGTGAGAGTTGAGTGTGGTTCGTCAGCTGGATGTACGCGAGAGCTGAACAGCGTACGAGAGCTGAACAGTTGAGAGCTGAGCTGTTGGGCGCAAGAGCTGGTGAGTATATGCGTGCTGAGATGTGCGCTGGGATGATTACAGTGAGGAGGTCTAAGCTGATCTGATACCACTGTAGCCGTGATATGTTGAGCGTGAGTATAAATACCCTCTTGTTGACCAACACTTAGTCATTTTAAGATCACACTTCTCCATAATTTCTTCTGGAAGTTCCCGATAGATATTTTCCAAACCCTCGTGGGTACTGTTCACCCGACCTAGTATTTTCCAGATCGTCGGAGTTTGGATGATCAGTTTTGAGTGAGGGTACCTCGGTTGGAAACTCCTCTTCAAGGCACTTTTTTGTACCAGTTTGGAGTCGGGAGGAGGCCAGACGGAAGAATCACTGAGGAGCTGCGTGAGCTATGTTTCGTGATTTCCGGCTGAGTTGAGCTTCGGTTCAGGTAACCATGTTCTGCTGGTGTTAGTTTCCGTTCTTAGTGTTTACCTTTGAGAGGGGTAGTGCTCTGTCGTTAGTTGTAGTAACTCTCCGTGTTGAGAAGCTTCGGCTGAGAGCTGTGTGAGCTTGTACAGATATGACTTCTTAGATATTGTGCATGTGAGGACTGGGAATTAACAGATAGTAATTAGCGAGTTAATCATATCGGGGTAGTGATTAACCATTATAGATTCGTCCTTTGGTAAGTTACGGATGAAGAGACCAGCTTAGATGCGTGCTGGTCCAGGAATTTGTGCTAAGCTGATAGTACATGCTTTTCAGGTTTCAGGGTAGATAATCACTGCTTTGAAGTATTTTAAGCATTGATTTCATATCTGATTGATGATTTATCAGTAGAGATTGTACAGCTTAGGGAATTCGGGTTGAAAGGAATCAGCTTTGCTTCCAGCTGGTTAAGGTTTTGCGCAACCTGGTTGAGGTAAACTGTTTCAGGTTCAGCGAAGTCAGCGACGGGCTGAGCTGGTTTTACGTGCTTTATTGTACATCGATTTGAGTTATAACCCAAGCTGTTACGGTGATCAACCTAGCTGATATGTAGAGCTAAGTTGTAGTGATGTAGTGTGAACAGGTCCAGTGCGATCTGGTTCCAGCTTAGAGGTCTGCTGGTGGATTTTTTATGTTAAACGAAGACCAGATTTGGTGTGATCTGGTTGGACAGATTAGTTCCAAGCTGGAGAACAGGTTTGAGCGCTGAGCTGGATTGTATCATGTGATATTTTTAGCGGAAGCAATGTATTAGCGATCAGCTTAGGAGTTTTGTTGTAAGCTGTTAATAACCTTCGGGTTCATCATAGATTAGATCAGATGCGAACTGATATGAGAGGATAGCTCTGAGCTGAACTTCTTAGTGTGCTGGTTTGAGTTCCTGCCGTGAGCTGGTTTTGGAGACACCAGCTTAGAGGTGAACAGCTCTGGGATTTTCTATGTGAGCGTAAGCTGGATTCAGCTTAGAGATGTTCTAGGTGATCTGAGCTGAGGGAGCAGACTTCGAGAGTTGCGTTGTGCTGGTTGGCAAAATCAGCTTGGATGCAATCTGATTGTGACTCACAGTTTGTATGAGAGCTGGTCGGGGCCTCAGCTTTGGGTAAAAGATGTTGGTAGCGGTCAGCTTTGGTGAGAGCTGGTTGTCTCTCATGTTCTGGAGACCGTGAACTGAACTAGATGCTCTGAGCTGGAACAGTTTAGAGGCCTAAGCTGGTTTGGGTATTCTGTAGCTCTAAGCTGGGGAGCGTGTATATAAGCCTTGACCGTTGACCAACACTTAGTTATTTTTAGAATATACATCTTCTTATCATCTCTCGTGAGTTCCAGATAGATATTTTCCAAACCCTCGTTACTGTTCACCCGACCTAGTGTTTTCTAGATTGACAGAGATTGGCCGGCCAGTTTTGAGTGAAGGTACCTCGGTTGGAAACCCCTCTTCAAGGCCAAGGTTCTTGTACCAGTTTGGAGTCGGGAGGAGGCCAGACAAAGAAACCGTTGAGGAGCTGCGTGATCTAGGTTTTGCTATTTTCAGTAGAGTTGAGCTCCGGTTCAGGTAACCGTGTTCTGCTAGTGTTAGTTTCTGTTCTTAGCATTTTCCTTGAGATAGATAGTGCTCTGTTGGTTAGACGTAAGTGTCCTGAGCTACGAGGTTGTAGGCCGTGAGCTGTGTAAGCTTACGCAGAGCTGACTTATTAGGTATCTTGGCAGATTAGAGCCTCCCGTGTGGTTGGCGTGAGCTGCTGGCCTTGAGCTTTTGGCCGGGCGGAGTAAAGAGTGTGTGCTGCTTTCAACTGCAAGATGTGCCGAGGTATTTAGTCAAGATCTGCATAAGGTACGGATTGAGCTTATATTAACAGATTTTACATAAATATGAGAATATTTCCAGCGTGAACTGAACTGTTGTGTAGGTGCTGTTTTGCCGTGCTGTGTACTATGTGTTGGTTGTGAGCTGAGTCAGCTTAGTCATGTCTATGTGATGATTTTGTAATCTGTTTTTCATGATTATTATGTGTTGTTTGTAAGCTGATATTGTATTGCATAAATGCATTGCACTTTGAGCCTATTCCTTTCGATTCCTGATTTTATCCGATGATGGATAGTGCCAGATGCTGATTTTGAAAATGAAATTAGGGGTGTCGGGTAGCTCTCATACCCTCGACTCCCCGCTGTGATATTGTGTCTGTCAGTCTTGTGGGTAGCTCCCACCCATCAGGAAGAGAATGGCACCCGTTGGGTTGAGTTTGTTGACTTTGAGATGCTGGTACTGCACGTCGGACGGCTGGGTAGCTTCCATACTCCCACATGCGATGTGGCCACAGATTTACTGATTTCCTTATTTTGATTTACGGTTGAGTCTGTGGGAGCTTTGTGTCAGCCGATGAGACTTTGTTGTACCCTTCATGCATTGAAAGTCTTGAGATATTGCATGTCTTATTTCATTGTTGTTTTATGAGTGCTATTCGTACTGAGGTTTGACCTCGTTGTTTTTCCCCTCTCGGGGCTGTTTTGGTCTTGTGTTTGGCCTTTACAGGTTTTTCATGTGAATCAGCTGGGCCGAGTGGTGCGTCGGCTGGTAGAACCCGTCTTTGAGTCCTTGTTATGTATATTGTATTGAGTCAGTTTACCACGGGATGCCCTGTGTGAATGCTGTAATTGAATATTTGTATCTGTTGAGATATTTGTATACATTTCTGGTATTGTTTGTTTTAGAGATTTCGAGTTAAAAATCTATACTTTGAGTATGAATGTATTTTGAATTGTATTTTGTTCAGGCCGAGAAAGAAATTTTAATCCACTTTTTTAAGCTTCCGTTTATTTGCATGTTTATTGTGTAACTTCGATCTTTGAGAACACCGGGCCTGACAGTGCAGATTTGTAACCCTTGTGTGGCTTTGTTGTGAGCTACTGGACGTGAATTGTTGGCCGAGACCAGAGTGTCGCAGCAAGTGCTTTCTGCCATCAGCCGTGAGCCTTTGAGTTAAGGTTTTGGTAAGATCTGCACAAGGTATGAATTGAGCTTGTATTTACAGCTTGGGATAAGCATGTGAGTGTAGTGGCTATAGGCTGAGATGTCGTAGCCTTGTCGTGTATATGCTGAGTCGTTGTATCCTTTACTGCTTGCGCTGAGCTATTCTATGCATGTTGTGTCTATGATTTTTACGTGCTGAGTTGCCGTAACTGATATGCGTGTGCTGAGTAGTATGCTGTTGTGTTGTGGCTGTGAGCAGAATCGGTCAGCCTAGTATATCATGGTAGAGCTTGAGTTGTGTTGTTTTATACCTGCGGGTGATTGATACAGTTGTTTGATTTAGCTATTCTGTGATATGTTGCATATTGATTATATGTTTATTGGCATTGCGTACACGCATCCATATTGAGCCTGAATTGAGGCTGACTGCATCCTTGAGTGGGATTGGTCGACTGAGTTATCATGCCTTGAGATTTACTGCATCCCTGAGTTGGGATTGGCCGACTGAGTTGTCGTTCCTTGAGATTTACTGCATGCCTAAGTTGGGATTGGCCGACTGAGTTGTCGTGCTAGAGAATCCAACCCTTTCACTGAGTTGTGATTGCCAGCTGAGTCTGCTGAGTTTGGGTTCTAATGATTTATCGAGACATTGATTTGCCGGTGGAGGTCGCTGTGCCTTGAGTTCCGATTTTTCTTGACAGCCCTCATGCATGACACGACATGACATGTTTCATGCTTTATTTGATAGCTGTATGATAATTGCTCTTCGTACTGAGGTTTGAACTCGTTTGTTTTCCCTAGGGGCTGCTTTGGCCGTCATTGCATATTTTTCAGGTAGATCAGCTGGACCGAGAGATGAGCCAGCTGGTGAAGCCCCAGGCATTAAGTTCCCATTTATATATATATATATGCTTTATCGAGTGATTACCAGGGGATTCCCTGTGTATTTGTTGTTGTTGATTCGAATGGAGTTGCATGTATATATATATGTTGTGGTTTTTTTTTCTGATGGCTTTTTATTTTAAAGTCGATATTTTGAGTATGAGATTATTTTGAAGTTATTATTTTCAGTCATGCTAAAAAGAAAAATTTTACCTACTTTTAAGCTTCCGTGTTTTGCGTACTTAATCTCTGATTAAGAGCTCCGGGCCTGACATGAAGACGATATGATGAAAAAGGTTTAGACAGAATGGGTGTCCGAACTGATGATGAGGCGAGAGCTGATCCGTTCGAAGTTGGTTGTCGAACTGCTAGAGAAATATTTCAAAGTTGGTTGTCGACCTGCTAGAGAAATCGGTGGCAGATCATTGGGCATCCTTTTATCATTGAGAACCTTATGCCAACCGTGATCTGATGACCATCCGCCGTTTGGAAGCTGAGCTGAAATAGGCTAGGGAAAACTATGGGGGTGATATCACGCGCAAGCTGGTCTCCATCTGGAGCTTTTTGAGAGTTATATCTTTGGCATGGCTTCTAGTGCATAGGACCCTGGAGTCACAGGCGGCAGGCTTATACTGACCTTCGATAATTCTTTGGCTAACACGATTGAGCAACCCGCTCAAGCACAATTAGTTGTCCAAACTGAGATTCCAGTTACGATAGTGGAGATCGAGGCTTCCTTGCTGTGCTGAGGAATCACGATATGAACCAGTTTTTGAGGAGCAACAGACTCCAGTTAGTAATAAGGAGCAATAGGCTCCAGAATAGAATAAGGAGTAACCGGCTCCAGAGGATCAAGTTGATAATAATGAGGAGACATCGGTTTTTGCCATTGTTCGATACAAACAGGCCCGACCTGAAGATGTTGTAGGCACTACAGAGTTTTTAGGTATTGCTCGAATAATAGCTCAGGCCGTAGATGACTCTCCTTCAAGATCTGATAATTCATATCTTCCTGAGAATCGCATCACAGATAGTCCCCTGGTATCACCTCCTCGCTCTGCTTCGGTCGACTTCCAGAAGATTTTGGAGGCCATCAAAGCGCTACAATCATCACTAGATATTATTTTGTGAAGAATGACTTCCAGCAGTTCCAGAAGGTCTTTTATCGCAAGCTGGATGACTTACTGGACTCTATGAATCAAGCACAATTTCGATGGATTCTCGTATAGTGTGGGACCTGAATGCTAACCATCAGAAGCTGTTCGATGAAGTCACTACTCTCAGTTCTCAAATGGCTGAAGTCGTGGACTGTTTGAAGGAGCTTGGTGCTGTCAAAAGGGGGAAAGCTGTAAGAAAAGAATATTGATATGAGAGGTGAAGAAATTCAGTACGGGAAAGAGTTCAGATCAGCATAGGAGATAGAGTGTACAGAATTGTATAGGGAAACAATTCTTAAAATTCTTTTTAAAAGAGAATAAAATCTTCTGTTTCATCTCTAAAAATTGTCTAAGTTTTGTCATCACCAAAAAGTGGAAAATTGTTGAATATTCTGTGTTTTGAGGAAGACAAAAATAAGCTAAGATAAAATCAGCTCGAAGGATAAGCGATCAGGTCAGGCCCGAGCTAACAACATGTTTTTTTCATAACAGATCCGGACCAAGTTGAGTAAGGACAACTTAGCTAAATAAATTGAATCAGAACTGTTGGGGATCCGGATCACGCCCCCCGGCGAGGCAGCGGAAGAACCGAAATAACATGCCCGGGAGGCGATCAATACGATAAACAAATTCATAATTCGACATACATAGGGTGTTCAAAACACTACCTTGCTGGCACTTGTGCCTGGCTCCAACCGTAGTTACAATAACGTCGGCTCTTCTCGGTAGATTGCGGTAGATATCGCCAATCCGGTCCACGACCGGATACGAGACTCCTTCGTCACCCTGCACTAGAAGGCGTGACGAGATCTGCTCGGACGGATTCTCCTCGTCGAATTGGCTAACATACACTTTGGTGTATTCTAGGTCTTTACTCAACGCAATTGTTAATCATCATACAACATAATGAAAGTAAAGAAGGCCATATAAATAAATGTGAATATCATATATAAAGATTGTTTCATACAAGAGTCTATAAACCCACACGCCACAAGTTGGCTAGTTGGGCATCTACTCTAACAATCTCCCACTTGCCCTAAAGCCAACTACTCCTCAGACGCAGTCCCATTGTTTCGCGATGTTTTTCAAACAACGGTCCAGGCAAGGGCTTCGTAAGTGGATCAGCAACGTTGTCCGCAGAGGCGACTCTCTCAACTGTTATGTCACCTCTAGCCACAATATCCTGGATTATGTGGTATTTCCTCAGTATGTGTTTGGATCTTTGGTGAGACCTAGGCTCCTTTGCTTGCGCAACGGCACCCTTGTTGTCGTAGTACACCGGGACTGGACCAACTCCATTAGGAATGACGCCCAACTCTTGGACGAAATTCCTTATCCAAACGGCCTCCTTAGCAGCAGCTGATGCTGCGATGTACTCAGCCTCAGTGGTTGAATCCGCGATGGTGTCTTGCTTGGAACTCTTCCAAGAGACAGCACCAGCATTGAGCATGAACACAAATCCAGAGGTTGATTTCGAATCATCCACATCACACTGGAAGCTAGAATCAGTGTACCTTCCAGTTTCAGTTCACCACCCCCATAGACCATGAACATATTCTTAGTCCTTCGTAAGTACTTAAGAATATCCTTCACGGCCTTCCAATGCAATTGGCCGGGGTTGGCCTGGTAGCGGCTCGTGACACTCAGAGCATATGCGACATCCGGTCTAGTCGAGATCATGCCATACATAATACTACCTATAGCCGAGGCATATGGTACACGTGCCATACTCTCTATCTCCTCATCAGTCTTTGGACACATAGACTTGGATAGAGTGACCACGAGCCACATAGGTAGGTGTCCTCTCTTGGACTCTTCCATAGAGAACCTCTTAAGTATGGTATCGATGTAGGTAGCTTGGATGAGTCCGAGAATCCGTTTAGATCTATCCCGATAGATCTGTATTCCAAGAATATAAGATGCTTCACCCATGTCCTTCATCGAAAATCTACTAGACAACCATACTTTAGTTGACTGCAACATTCCTACATCATTCCCAATGAGTAGAATGTCATGAACATAAAGTACTAGGAATGTCACAGTGCTTTTAACTACCTTTTTATAGACACATGGCTCCTCGGGATTCTTGATGAAACCAAATTCCTTAATTGTTTCATCGAATCTCAGGTTCCAACTTCGTGATG
>KQ995493.1:3572-21118 GCA_001598015.1 Dorcoceras hygrometricum
CATTGAAATGGCTCCGTTTGAAGCGTTGTATGGAAGGAAGTGTCGTTCACCATTGTACTGGGATGATATTTCAGAAGTACCTGAGTTGGGACCAGACTTGATTAGAGAGATGACTGAAAAAGTGAAATTGATTCAGCAGAGAATGCGAACAGCACAGCATAGGCAAGCCAAGTATGCGAATACCAGACGAAGACCTTTGAGTTTTGAAACAGGGGACAAAGTATTCTTGAAAATTTCTCCTTTCAAGGGTACAATCAGATTTGGAAAGCGGGGAAAATTGTCTCCTAGATTCATTGGTCCTTATGAAATTCTAGAGAAGATAGGTGATCTTGCATATCGATTGGCTTTACCTCCATCTCTTTCGGGTATACTGGATGAAACGTTACTTTGAACAACCAATTCAGATTCTTGATCGAAAAGAAAAGCAACTTCGAACGAAGGTGATTCCATTGGTAAAGATTAGATTCATAAATGAATACTATTGTCGATACAAGCTAAACCTTTTTACTTCTGCTGATATACGCTTCTGCTGGTTAAATTTTTTTTTTTTTTTTTGTAAGTTATGTATAAACCAGATTAGATTGTTAAAATTGTTTAATTTACATTGATAACCCACTGATTAATATTAGAAGATTAATTGTGAGCAGAGAGCCTCACAGATATCGAATTAGAAACAAAATTACTTCTCCTTAATCCTACAATTGTTGACGAAATTAACATCGAAAATCCTACCGAAAAAACTACTAATAATTTTATAAATTCCATACAAAATATTGAATTTTAAAAATGATACGTAAATATTGATCTGATCATAAATGACTTCAAAATATCTTTAATTGCTATGGTTGACTTCGGGGCCGATCACAATGTGCTCAGAGAAGGAGTTATACCATCAAAATATTATGAAAAGACAACTGAATAACTATATACTGCAAATTCAAAACATTTAGATGTTAGATACAAATTATCAAAAGCACGCATCTGTAATAATGTATATTGTTTCAAAAATGTCTTCACGTTAGTCTGAGATATAGCCCAGGATATGATTCTCGGCAGACCTTTCCTGACTCAAATTTATCATTTCCAAGTAAACAATATAGTGTATTTAGCAAAATACATGGCCAACACATTCTTTTCCCCTTTATCATGCTTGTCAAACAAAAGGAAATCATTTTACTACAACAATCTTCAATTTTCAAACATATTAATATGATAAATAATAAAAAAACAACATATCAATTCCTTAAAAGATGAAATTACTTACCTCAAAATTGATGAACAACTATCAACACCTCACATACAACAAAAGATCAGTGAATTAGAAAAACAAATCACACAAGAAATCTGTCATGATCTTCCACACGCCTTCTGGACAGAAAACGTCATGTCGTTCTCTCCCATATGAAAAAGATTTTAATAAACAAAATATACCAACAAAACCAGACCTATTCAAATGAATCAATATTTCTTACAACACTGTCATAATGAAATTCAAGAATTATTAGCCAAAAAACTTATCGGACCCTCCAAGTCACCTTGGAGTTGTTCTGATTTTTATGTCGTAAAACAAACAGAATTAGAACGAGGCGTACCCCGGCTCATCATAAATTACAAACTCCTAAACAAAGTTTTGCAATGGATCAGATATCCAATACCAAGCAAAAGGGATTTAATTAACAGATTACATTCAGCTAAAATATTCTCCAAATTCGACTTAAAATCAGGATTCTGCCAAATCCAAATTACAGAATCCGACCGCTACAAAACAACTTTCACAGTACCTTTTGGCATTATGAATGGAATGTAATGCAATTTGGTCTTAAAAATGCCCCTTCGTAATTTCAACGTATCATGCATGATATTTTTAACCCGTATAGTTCTTTTAGTATAGTCTACATAGATGATATCCTGATTTTTTTCTGAAGATATTAATCAATACTTCAAACATATACGTCATTTCCTCCAAATTATTAAACAAAATGGGCTTATATTATCCCAAAGGAAAATGAAACTATTTCAAACTTTTGTCCGATTTTTAGGACAACATATCCAAAGGACTAATTAAACCTATTCATAGAGTCATAACACTCACTGAAAAATTTCCCGATCAAATCAAAGACACACATCGACTTCAACGGTTTTTAGGATGTCTCAATTACATTGCCGAATTTTTCCCTAATCTCAGACATGTTTGTCAACCTTTATATGAAAGACTGCAAAAGAATCCCCACCCTTGGTCCAATGTTCATACTAGTATAATACAAAATATCAAAGCTAGTCCAAACCCTTCCTTGCTTAGGCATACCCAACCCAACAACCTTCATGATAGTCGAAAATGATGCCTCTAACATAGGTTACGGAGGTATCCTCAAAAAAAAATTAGACGACCAAGAATAATTAGTTAGGTTTCATTCTGGTCTTTGGCTTGGACAAAAAAAGAATTATTCTACGATCAAAAAAGAAATTTTATCCATTGTCTTATGTATTTCAAAATTCCAAGATGATCTTTTTAACAAAAAATTTCTTCTACGTTTTGATTGAAAATCTTCTAAGGAAGTTATTTTTAAAGATGTCCAAAATATTTTTTCAAAACAAATATATGCCAGATGGCAAGTGTCAGGCCCCGTGCTAATCTCATAAGATTAGAGCACAATTAAGCACATAATCACGGAAGCGAAGAATCGGGCTTAAAAATTTTCGAAATAAAATAGGCCTAAACTCAAAACATACATTCAAAATATCGATACTCAAAATACGAGTTGACTCAAACTCATATAAAATAGGTAACATCAATTATCAATTCAATTACAGATCCCCAAAACACATATGACACGGGGCATCCCCCGGATTCGATACATAAATAAAATAACTGGGACTCATGGGAACGGGGATCGACCAGCTGAACCTCCACTCTGTCCATCTTGGTTACCTGAAGATCCTGCAAGTGGGTAACACAGACCCAAACAACACAAAAGCAGGAAAACAAATACGAGGCCAAGCCTCAGTACGAAGAGCCATCAATAACTGGGACTCATGGGAACGGGGATCGACCAGCTGAACCTCCACTCTGTCCATCTTGGTTACCTGAAGATCCTGCAAGTGGGTAACACAGACCCAAACAACACAAAAGCAGGAAAACAAATACGAGGCCAAGCCTCAGTACGAAGAGCCATCAAAACAGCTAATCATGCAACATGCTATAAATCAATGCTATGAAATGCATGAGGGCTATCAAAGATAGGATAGCTAGATCAACAAATCGACTGGAAAATCATCTCAAGCGAGCCTCTATACCACGCACAGAAAATCGGCCGGTGGAAATCATCGGTCCGTGATCATCGGGGCCCGTCAGCCCATCACAGCTCGGTGGTAGACACTCGAATCCGACAGTCACCACTCCGATGATAGCGTTGGACTTTTCGGGCACGGCACATCTGTCAGTCAGTCACAACGTGGCTCTCAATCAGGTCATCAATCAATCTATCAATCAGGCTCAATATGTATGCATGAATGGCAATCAATATGCAATATCAATGCATACAATAAATCATACGTGAAAACAGAACATCAAATCATATAATTCATCAATCTGTTCCACGTAAATACATCCATCGAATCCACCAGATTTCACAGCCTGAAATATACGCATGCTCAAGCATCAAACCTGTCCAGAGTTGCTCAAATTCGTACCTCTCTGTCTCAACTACCTTAACAGATTCCTCAAATGCGTAGTAAAAACTCAGCTTGCACAACAGCTTCCTTCTAGCCTCGAAATCTACGGCAGAAAGCTAGTGAAATCTCAAATCTGTCAAAGCATTCAACAATTCAGCTTACACTAATTCGAATATGCTTAGAACCTACGGCCAGAATCTTAAATCCATTCTTACTAATCTACGTAGGCTCATACAGCTGAAACTAAGCTCAAGCAGCAAGATTTACTCACCCAAAAGCTCAAAAGAACTGGAGACAACTTCTGCTCAATGGTAGAGAAAATCCCACGAGCACGCAGATCCTTCGGGATCCCTCAAATTGCTGCCTCTAGCTTTCTAGCTGGTATGAATCGAAAGAGCTAGCCTTAGGGAGTTCAGCGCCACCTAAACCGTCGAAAACAAAAGCTGGAAACGATGGGAATCTAACGGAGAAATGTTCGAATGAACAGTGTCGATCGAGGGTTTCAACAGAGATGAGGATAAGAAAAATCGGGTTGAAAATGTTCTAAGTGTTGCTCAACACTTGTATTTTAAATCCTCAACTCAATCTCTTTCGAATAAGACAACTCCCGACTAAAACAGATTCCTGCATCATAAACTAGCGCCAACCAGATCCCTCAAACTAGCGCTTAAAATCCAACAGATCTCTCAGCGCTCAACACATCGCTGGTCTCACAAGGCGCTACGCTAATCACTGCGAACTAAACAAAACGATGCCGCACGCGTGAAGTCTGAAATGCACCATCGATACAACATCAGATCTCTCCGATCGCACAATACAAACACGCTAAGCGCTGATGGTCAAAACGACAACGCAGCAACTTAATGGAACGACGTCGCGTCGCTCAAAACAGACCTCTTCCCAACACACAACGCTAGCGCTCAACGCTGAACAGATCTCTATGCTTTACCAATGTGCAAAACGGCGTCGCACCGAGAGAAAAGATCTCTCTCTCAAACCACAACATCTGAACAAGCTACACCAGACGTCAACTCCAACATGTTGACCAACACGTGGCATTCTCTCAATCCAGCGATCACTCGAACCAGCGATCACCCGCTACGGTTCCGTTGACCAGCGTTGACGTCTGAAATGCTCTACTAGCGAGAAGTCTGAAGATACAAAACGACAGCGCTTCACTCCCGTGCCACTCTCGACCAACCAGACCTCACCCAAATGACGACGTTTCGCCTCTCAACGCTAGGGAAACAGATTTCTACCTAAAGTTCACCAAATCAACTCCAATTCTCGTGCAGCTTTCACCCGATAACTCCTGTGACTAGAAATCTGAAATGCTCTACGAGAGGTCTGAAATTCTCAAATCAGATTTCACCAAAAATCACAAATCTGAAATCTGAAAATTCAAAAATTCTAAATTCGAATTTCTCAATCCTCACAGCAAGTAATACTTTCTGTTTTTTATTTGAACTTGAGTTTATTAAAGGAGAGGCTAACTATCTTCCCGACTTCCTTACCAGAGAATTTTTACATGGAAAACAAAATCATTTGCAGATGGATCCATCAAATCAGAAACTACAAACGCCAAAGGACTATGAAATGCCTCAATCCACCTCAAAACAATTAGTCCAACTTCAACCCAAACACCCCTCAAAATACGACTACTCAAAGACCTACAGGTCCCTTTTCACCACTCACCTCAAATTACAACCGTTATATCCTCTCTAAAACCTCCCAGAATTACCAGATAAATCAGTATTAGCATCCTCCTCCACTCCAAAACCTGTTCAAACTTCTCTGCCAACCCCTCTAACTCAAGACGAATAAAAATATGTCTCCAAACCATGGCCCGAATACCTTGGCTTTGCCACATTTACAGAATTCCCTCAACATAACATAAAACAGGACTATATTCGATGCTGTTTTTCTCAAAACCAATTTTGGGATACTGACAATCCCCAAAAGACTCAAAACTTTTATGAGCTTATCTTAGTGGACACCGACTCTGTTGAGATTGTCCACAAGAAAGATGCAATATCGACACAATTTTTTCAAAATGTATTATCAAACAGGTCGTTGCTGCCACATAGTGGGACGGCATTTTCAGTTCATTTTCAACCTCAAGAATTTAATTATGTAGATTACAAAATTGCTTGGTATAGAACTTTCTATATCAGACCATTTTCTCATTCCTGGTTTTTTAGTTTTCACTCTGGCTCTGATTTAGATTTCTCCATTTGGTGCTTCGAATGGTGGAAAAATATGGGCTCAGATTCGTCCATCTTACCCTAGGATATCAAAAATTTGGAAGTATTTTCCGAATCTTCCTGCCTCAATAATTTTCAGAAACCACTAAAATTTCATGTTGAATTCAAAGTACCATGGATTTTTGCATGAGACTTCGATTTTCAAAAACTTTACCCAGATCCAGTCCCTTATCCTTCATTCGGACTCATCGTATCAAATGGTGGGGAAAGTTTCAAACCCCCCTCTGCAATGAAAATTCAGTCCGACATTTTCTTGCAACAGGTCAAAACCCAAATATTCATCCGACGACCACAAGCAAAAATCACATGTTCATTCACCCTCTCAAAAATCTAAAGATAATCTCGATCCAATTCAAAAGGATTTCTTAGACGCTTTCAAAAAAGACCCAGAGTTACAAAATAGATTTTTTGGATTTATGACCCAATGCTCGTCAAAATCTGCAAAATCCGAAGAATCCGTTTCCTTGGACCCTTTCGGCGGCCCTGCTGCCCAAGACCCGTTTGATTTATAATCAAAAAGAGAGAAAAAAATTTGAAAATTCTATCACATCAAATTTTTCCATGGTCGACAGCATCTTTCAAAGATCATATGCACCATTAATACAAAGCGCCAAATTCAAAAATTCCGTGCATATCCCTCAAAAGAATACAAAAGCTCCAAGACAGCTCAAAAAAAGATTCCTACCGACAGCATCTTTTAAAGCCGCGTGAAGAATATAATTATTAAAAGGAGACAAGTGCGCCACTATCAAAATAATAAGGCAAGTGCGCCACAATCAAAAGAAGACAACACAGGTGGAAGACAGCTCAAAGCAAAAAGATTCCATTCAAATGTAATTTTTTGTATTTCCTATATAAGCATTGTATTTTATCAAAGAAAACATAGCGAATTCAGTTTATTTATAAATTCTTGAGTTTGTATCTGCATCTATCATCTGCAACTCTACAATTGTAAGATTTAAAGTTTTCAATTAATAAATTCCAAGTTTTTATCATTCTGTTTACTTAGTTTTATGATCATAAACAAAATAAAACGAAAGTAAAAAGAATGATAAAAACTTGGAATTTATTAATCGAAAATAAGATGCAAGCTCGGTTTTTGGAAATTTGAGGACTCAAAATTGATGATGAGAAGAGTTTTTCAAGGAAAAATATATAAGGAGGAATCTGTATATCAGGGGAACACTTCTGGTGTTGACTATTCAACTGCAATAAATATGACAGGTGAACGTTGGGAAATTAGCAAGTGAAAGTTAGGAAAATTGAGCAATTAAGTAACGTGTTTTCTTTTGCTAATGATGTGTGGGCTATAACGTCCAGAAGTCCATAAATCCACAAATATAAAGTTTAAAGTCTTGAGGATATATTTTCAATTTTATTGTCAATCGGCTTTCATCAGTGCTGATTTATTCCAGATTAGGGCACGGTTGCGAGAGCTATCCGGTCGGTCCAGAAAATCCCGGTTCATTTCATCTTTTAACCAAATCGGTTCGGTCTATATTTTTATTTGTTTTTGAAACAGAGAATCGTTTTTAAGAATAATAGCACTTTAATAAAATTGTGTTTTTACTCATCGTGGCTTTGAGATTTTCATATAAAAACTTCCAAACGCATCATGCATCTTCATTCACATAAACTGCACGAAGAGGAAAACTTTTGAAGAGGTGCTCTCTATAAACAAGAAACCGACCAAAGTTTTAAACTTTTCAAAGGAACCAATCGTGTTTGTGTGCTGTTCGAGCCAGATAACTCTCTGTAATCGTCGTCATTATTAAGACAAGTAAACATTGTTTCTTGCTGCACTTTTGAAAGCTTATATTGTTTTTGCGTGCATGTTTGTATGAGTTTAAGGTTTGAGAAACGTTTTCTTTAAAAAAAATTCAAACACAGTTGAGTTTAAAATGTTTTCTTGAGAAAGTACTGGTTTGCTAAAGTTTTGATTCAGAAAAGTTTTGTTAGAAAAGGTTTTATGATGTCCGATCCAGTTTCTTCCTGAGTTTTCTGGGATGTTCTACAAGCAGCTTACAAGCAGCTTACGTGTTCTTTTGTTTCAATAGCTTACAAGCAGCTTACGTGTTCTTGTTTTTGGAATTTACCTTAGATATTTTCGATTACTTCAGACTAAAGAATCTTCCAAACTGTTAGTTATTATTGAGCTAAGTTTGCGATCTATTTTTCTCGACCTGATTGTTAAGTCACGATCTGATTTCAGTGTCTAGATCGCTTGCGATCTAATTTCAATGTACAACTCGCTCGCGATCTGATTTCAGTGTCCAGCTCCCTTGCGATGTGATTTTATTGTCCAGCTCACTTGCGATCTGATTTCATTTTCCAGTCTGCTCGCGATCTGATTGTCCGGTCTGAGCTGACTTTATTTGACCAAATAACCCAGAGCTGGTATTTCTGTTCTGAACCAATACGCTCGCGTGCTGATTATGCTCCGAGCTGATCCAGACCAGGTCCATTCTGGATTGACATAGTAACTTAGAGTTTAACTCTTTGTTTCTTTAGCTTTGATTCGAAGGTAATAACTTCAATCTATTCGTAGTTATACTCATTGAAAGAGATAGTTCATCAGCTCAGAGCTCTGCTGCTCTGTATTCGTTTCTGTATTCTGAGCTTATTTCGGTGTTCTTTTTATATTAAACTCCGATGAACTCCCAATAGCTTCCAAACATCAAAAGAGTTTTAAAACAGCAAACCATATATAAGAAAACGATCTATTTCAGATCAAGAAAAGCAGAGAAAGAAAGTTTTACAGAAAGTAAAGAAAGTTTTACATAAAGATTTAAAAAAAGTAAATTTCGAAGTTAAAGTGATTTATGACAAAGATAATAGATGGTCAGCAGAGGGAGGGTGAGAACGATGGCTGACGAACCGGTGTGCCCCTCCATAGGAAGGACAAGGATTATGGTTGACGAACTATATAACCCTTCAAATTACCTTTTGAAGTTTCCATTTTCGCAGTTTTCAGTTTGCCAAATTAAAGTATACAATTTTTCTGCTTTTGAGCTCTACCAGCTTACGAGTTTTCTGATACAGTTAAATTTATTGTGATGCCTGTATTTCCTGCCTTTGTTATTCCATATTTTCTTATCGAGCCTCTAGGCTCATTAGTTTTCATGAGTGCAGGTTTCGCTGATCAAATCGGGGGTGTTTATCGTGGACATTCGCTTCCATGTTGTTTTTAGTTTTCAGTCTTTTTGTTGTACAGAAATTAAGATACAACTTTTGAATATTTCAGACTTCTTCCTCATTATTCAATGTGATCTGAATGAACTTGTATCTTTGATTATATATAAATTTCTGCAGTTAAGTATTAATTGGATAAGAGTTACAGTCTGTTCTCATTTATCGCATTTGAAATTTTAAACAAGTTGCAAATCAGCACAGAACAATTTGTCATCTTTCAATTTGCACCTTCCCAGTTTAATTATTTGATTTTTGGATCGTGTTTTTAATGTTGGTATCAGAGCATGGTCCTTGAGATAAACACTTATTCCAGTCTGAAATAGTTCCTGCCAGTCGCTTCTGTTATCCTGTGAGTTTTATTTTCATGTTCTAGCATATAGTATTATCTCATAATAGTCTTGTGGTGGATTTGGGATAAGAATACAGATAAATGTTAGGAAGATGTAGAGGAATAAGAATCAATGTGGAAGGAGAGGGTGAAACATATTGAAATAATCCTGTTTTAGTCAGCATGACCCAGCTGCTGGAACGCCTGTTTGATCAATCTAGTCTAGGGAATGGTCAATCAACTGGATGATTGGTTAGTCATGAGGATCCACGGTAACGGTTCAGACGACAACATCCCAAGAGTTTTCCGATACAATTGATCCACAAGTAGCGGAAAGATGGATCAAATCTCTTGAGGTTATATTCGAATATCTATAGTTATCTTACCAGGATCGACCTAGATGTGCTATCTATTTGTTGATAGGAGATGCCATGATATGGTGGGATGGAGCCAAGCTGACAGTAGATGTGGCTATGCTCACCTGGGAGGAATTCAAGAAGGTGTTCTTTGCCCAATATTTCACAGTGGATGTGAGGTCTGAACTGAAGAGGGAGTTTTTAACTCTGAAGTAGGAAGGTATGTCAGTGTGGGACTATATCCGTAAGTTTGAAGAGGTTGTTACTTTGTTATGCTGATAGGAAGAGATGCGGAAGAGAAGCTCCATCACTTTGTTGATGGATTACGTGCGACGTTGAAACATGACGTTAGACTAGCTGAACCAGCAGATTACAGAGTAGCCGTTAATAAATCCCTGCGAGCTGAGCATGATTGGAAAGAAATTGATGAAGAACGTCAGCTTAAACGTCAAGCCTTTTCAACATAAATAACAAAATCAAGCTAAGAGAACCAATGACAACCAACAGAGGTCTCAGGGACAAAGACCTCCATAACCCCAACCGATCAGCACAGTTCCTCATATTGATAGTAGTCCAGTTTGTCCAGTTTGTCAAAGGAATCACTCTGGTCCATGTCGAGTGGGGCAGAACATGTATTACAAATGTGATATCTAGGCCACATCTCCAGGAATTTTCAGCAGTCGAAACAACTCATCACCAGTAGAGCCTACGTGATGACAGCAGATCAGGCTAGACCAGATTCTACAGGTAAAATTTGGTATCTCTAGTATGCTTATAGAAGTTTTGTTCGATTCTATTCAACCCGTTTGATTTGTATCAGAAACTTTTGATAAGAAACCACCTGTACAATCAGAAATATTAGCTAAATATTTTTGTGTTAACATATCAGTGGAAGAAACCTTGTGAGCCAATAGTATATGTCGCAGCATAGAGCTTAAGCTGCAGGGGTGCTTAAGTTTAATTTAATTTTGGGAAAGAATTAGCTAAGTATGGAGTACTTATAAAATTTACACAAATAATGGTATAATTTAAATTATCCTGCAGAAACCAAAATTTGGTTCCGAGCTGATATAGAACCCCTAAGCTGATATCAGCTCTGAATGACCAGAGTTATCCGAGGTAGGAACATCAATGATTTGTTTTGTTAGTGCAGTATCAGTAGTATAAAATAAGAAACCTGAGTTGCTAGATGTTGCGAATGAGTTTTCAGACGTGTTCCCAAAAGACGTGTCTGGTTTGCCACAGATCGAGCGCTGAAGATTAAAGAAGAAGACAATTATCAGACAGTTCTTAGAACGCGCGACAGAAGTGATGAAATTTGAAGTGAGGCCCTTTGGTTTAGTGAATAGAGTGTTCCAACCTTTCCTGGAACAGCTCGTAATAGTATTTATAGATGATAACCTCATCTACTCTAAGTACATGAAAGAACATCTAGATCAGCCTAGACGCATATTGCATCTTTTGAGGACTAAGCAACTTTTTGCTAAGTATAGTATGCATGAATTTTGGCTTAGGAAGATAGTTGTTTCTATAACATCCTTGAGTAATAAAAATGATACCTTGTATGGACCCCAGCGTGTTCATTCAGTTTTGATAGATTTAAGCAAGCGTTGATAGAAGCCCTGTCCCAACACTGCCGTCTGGAAGAGGGAATTATGTTATATTCTCAAATGTATCAAGGACGGGTTGGGTGTTGTATTTATGCAAGATAAGAAGATGATGGCCTATGCTTCTAGACAACTGAAGATTTACAAGAAAAGATACCCTACGTATGATCTAGAACGAGGAGCAGTGACCTTTGTAGTAAAGAATTTTAGGTACTAGCTCAAGTATTTGTTCACCCAGCAGGAGTTTAACACGAGACAAAGAAGATGGATAGAGCGAGTGAAAGACTACGATTGCATTACTTATATCACCCCAGTAGTACTAATAGCAGATACTTTAAGTAATAAGGACAGTATGATTAGCTCAACTTTCAATTCAAAGACCATTAGCTAAAGAATTGAGAGTTTTGAACTGGAAGTGTTTACGCAGAGATGAGCTGCAAAGTTAGCTTTGCTTATCATCCAGTTTACGTTAAAAGATCGGATCAGAGTGGTGCAGCGAAAGCATAACCAAGTAACGATTAACTTCTCAAATGAAAGAAACAAATGAACAGAGTAGACAATAAGGGCTATGCTGAATTGATCTCCGTGATCTGATATAGCTTGCATCTTATCTGAATTATGAAGAAGAACCAGTGACGACTCTTCTCAGAGTATTCCTATTATTGAGATTTAGAGAGCAATCCCTTAGAAAGAGAAGCAAACTGAGAAGCCAAGACAGATTTGCATATTCGGTATCCAGATCTGTACAAGTAAACAAATTTCGAGGACGAAATTTTTGTAAGAAGGGTAGAATTGTAACACCCAGAAATATATAAATCCACAAATATAAATTTTAAAGTATTGAGGTAACTATTTGAAATTTTATTGTCAATCAGCTTTCATCTATGCTAATTTTATTCCAGATTACGGTGCGGTTGCGAGAGTTGTCCGGCCGGTCCAGACAAGCCCGATTCGTTTCATCTATTAACCAAATCGGTTCGGTCTATATTTTTATTTGTTTTTGAAATAGAGTAACACTTTTGAGAATAGTAGCACTTTAATAAAATCGTGTTTTTACTCATCGTGGCTTTGATATTTTCCTATAAATACTTTGAAACGCATCATGCATCTTCATTCACAAAAACTTCACGAAGAGGAAAACTTTTGAACTGGTGCTCTCTGTAAACAAGAAACCGACCAAAGTTTTAAAATTTTCAAAGGACCCGATCGTGTTTGTGTGTTGTTCGAGCCAGATAACTCTTTGTAATCGTCATCATTGTTAAGGCAAGTAAACTATATTTCTTGCTACACTTTTGAAAGCATTTATTGTTTCTACGTGCATGTTTGTATGAGTTTAAGGTTTGAGAAACGTTTTATTTGAAGTTTTTCAAAAACAGTTGAGTTTAAGATGTTTTCTTGATAAATTTATTGGTTTGCTAAAGTTTTGATTCAGGAAATTTTTGTTAGAAATTGTTTTATAATGTTCGTTCCAGTTTCTTCTGAGTTTTCTGGGATGTTCTTCAAGCAACTTACAAGAAGCTTACGTGTTTTTGTTTCAGTAGCTTACTTGTTCTTGTTTCTGGAATTTTCCTTAGATATTTTCGATTACTTCAGACTAAGGAAATCTTCCAAGCTGTTAGTGATTATTGTGCTAAGTTTGCGATCTGGTTATTTTTCCCAAGCTGATTTTTAAGTCGCGATCTAATATCAGTGTCCAGCTCGTTGTGATCTGATTTCAGTATCCAGCACGCTTGCGATCTAATTTCAGTGTCCAGCTCGCTTGTGATCTGATTTCATTGTCCAGCTCACTTGCGATCTGATTTCATTGTCCAGTTTGCTCGTGATCCGATTGTCCGGTCTGAGCTGAATTTATTTGACCAAATAGTCCAGAGCTGGTTTTTCTGTTCTGAACTATTACTTTCGCTGCTGATTATACTCTGAGTTGATCCAGCTCAGGTTCATTCTGGACTGACACGGTAACTTTGAGTTTAACTCTTCGTTTCTTTAGCTTTGATTCGAAGGTATAACTTCAATCTATTCGTTGTTATACTCATTGCGAGAGATAGTTCATCAGCTCAGAGCTCTGCTGCTCTTTATTCGTTTCTGTAGTCTGAGCTGATTTCAGTGTTCTTCTTCTATTGAACTCCGAGAAACTCACAATAGCTTCCAAACATCAAAAGAGTTTTAAAACAGCAAACCATATAAGAAAATGCTCTGTTTCAGATCAAGAAAATTAGAGAAAGCAAGTTTTACAGAAAGTAAAGAAAGTTTTATAGAAAGATTTATAGGAAGTAAATTTCTAAGTTAAAGCAAAGATAACACATGGACAGCAGAGTGAGTGTGAGGACGATGGCTGACGAACCGGTGTGTCCTCCATAGGAAGAACAAGGATGGTTGACGAACTATATACCCCTTCAAATCAGGAAGGACAAGGATTATGGGTTGACGAGCCTATATACCCCTTCACATAGTTTGGATTTATTCCCCATAGCCTGTATACAGATGATAGTTTGATCAAACGACTGACCTAATTATAGCTTCTGAGCCATAACTCCAAAGAACAGAGCAAAGGGTTGATTACAACCACATAAATTGAGAAAGGCTTATGTACTTCTTTGTAAAGACCAGTAAATGTTTTCAGTATGTTTTCAAGCAAGTACAGATTATGCTTTCATAGTTTCCAATTTTGCAATTTTCAGTTTGCCAAACTACAGTACACAGTTTTTAAGCTTTTGAGCTCTATCAGCTTACGAGTTTTCTGATACATTTAAAGTTATTGTGATGCATGTATTGTTGGTGCAGCGGCGGATCCGGATCCCGCTCCTGGGGCACAGTGGAAGATTTAAAAATTTGGACCCGGGAACGATCAATACACAATAATAACAGCAACTAAACATGCATAGGATGTTTAGATTGGTACCTTGCTGGCGTCTGGGTGCCTGGCTCCGACCAATTTCACGAGGAAATCGGCACTTCAACGGTAGGCGGTTGTCGTATCCTAATCCGGTCCATGACTGGATTCTCGATTCCTTCGTCGGTCTGCATTATAAAACACGACGAAGATTTCACGGACGGAATCTCCTCGTCGAGACAGTCGGAACAAGTCCGACGACGGCGACGGGCGGCGGCGACGACGGCAAGGAGGCGGCTTCGGCGTGAGGAGAGTGGGGAGAAGAGAGGAAGAAATCTAGGGTTATGGTGTTGTGTTTCAATGCTAACCCTAGGGCCCTATATATAGATTTCTTCATGGGCTTGAACCGGTTTAATGGGCTTGGGTCTGGCCCAGGCCCAGGGTGAACATTGGTTTCAAGTCCATCACTGTGGCTTCATCATAATCCCGATCGACGATCAGATCGGACCGATCTACACAGTTTAAAAAACTGAGCATTATGATGCGAAAACAATTTTTTGGACCACCTAATCCAAAATAGCAGTTTGGCCCCTGCAAGTTTCAGGGATAGTCAAACTAGCCCCAACTTTAGGGAAATTGCATTTTTGACCCTTTTAATTTTAGGAAGTCACACTTCCATCCTTCCTCCTCCTACACTCAACAAATTGAGCTTAATTTCCGTGCGGGAATCGAGAAACCAGTACTTGTGTGACCCTCAATGGTTCAGGGATACAGCTAGCCGTGGGCTCACAATAATTGTGACTCCGAAATCACAATTTCGGACTAACCCATCGGATCATGGTAAAGCGTCTAGCAACATCGCCCCATGATCCCCTAGGTATCACTGATAGTGCCTGCAAGAACCAGTCGATCATGGTTAGCGTACAGTACGGTCCTTTCAACACAAATATCCGACAGATCAACGACCATTGGTAATCGAGAGTCGCTAGAGATCCAATAACCATGCATACATCTTGGAGATCAAATAGTGACATCACGTGTGTTACTAAGTAAACCCATTTACCTAAAACACATCTAGTACTCTGGCCAGGGATTTATCACACTATTATCTCCTCAGATAGCATAGGATATCCACGCACAAGGGCGAGCGGTGAATCCTCGACAACGAAGCATCGACTCCTACATGCATCGGGACCTCACCCAATCCCGCCACCTGATGACCCCAACTGAGTCGGTAAACGGGTCAAAGTGAGGCACCTATCATGTAGAGTCTCAATGACGTTTCGAGTAGTGAGGGCTAATCTGTACAACCAAGACCTCGGACTTAATCCACTCGACAAATGGTAACCACTTGGAAAGTCCGAACGAGGGTAGTTCGATAGATCACCAGGTCACTATCCATCTGCATGCTCAGAACATCACAATGTTCCCTAATGAAACGTGGTACTTCACATCGCAGATGCTAGTCTCAAACGCGGGCGGCCTTATCCTCATTTTGACGGTCCAATCAACTAGGAACGAGTTTAGAATACACCGTGACTATTAGATGTGTTTCATGATAGCCATCATATCCACTATCACATCTAACATACACTATGGTGCATTCTAGGTATTTATCCAACGCAATTGTTAACATTATAAAATAATGAAGATAAAGAATGCCATAAAAGAATACAAATTTTATAAATAAAGATCGTTTTACAAAAAGTCAACAAGAACCCACACGCCACAAGTTGGCTAGTTGGGCACCTACTCTAACAAGTATTGCTTGTCATTGTTATTCTAGATTTGCTTTTCGAGCCTCTAGGCTCATTAGTTTTCATGAGTGCAGGTAATGAGAATTAATCGGAGCTGGATGGTGCGAGTTGGATCAGATTGGGGGTGTTAAATCGTGGACATTCGCTTCCGTGCTGTTTTCAGTTTTCAGTGTTTTTGCTATATAGAAATTAAGATATAACTTTTGAACATTTCAGACTTCTTCCTCATTATTCAATGTAATCTGAATGAACTTGTATCTTTGATTATATATGAAGTTCCGCAGTTAAGTATTAATTGGATAAGAGTTACAGTCTATTCTCATTTATCGCGATCTGAAATTTTAAAAAACTTGCAAATCAGCCCAGAACAATTTGTCATCTTTCAATTTGTACCTTCCCAGTCTAATTTTAAGATTTTTGGATCGGGGTTTACACTGGGGGCTCTATAAATAGAGCCCCTCCTTGTTCGATAGAAGCATCCCAAAAAATAAGAAAAAAAAAATATATATATATATATATAGAATGACCAAGCCTTTTAAGGTGTCTGGAAGTCTTGGCATAAAATTTCACAAAATTTCAAATATACTCTGTGGTTGTAGCCTTGACTGATCTTTCACATCAGAAAAGATTTTTTGATATTTTTAAGGCAAAATAAACGATGTCTGGAGTTGACGGAGTCGGACCCGGAATCAACAAGTTCGATGGTACAGATTTTGTGTTTTTGCGGTTACAGATTAAAGATTATCTGTATAGAAAGAAACTGCATCAACCTCTATCAGGAAGAAAACCGGAAAAGATGGAGAATTATGAGTGGAAGCTTCTTGACCGACAGGTGTTAGGTGTTATTCGATTAACCCTAACAAAAAACGTGGCTCATAACGTAGCAGAGGCACAAACCATGGAGGAGATGATGTCCATTTTATCAGATATGTACGAGAAGCCATCAGTAAACAACAAAGTACATCTGATGAAAAACTTATTTAACTTAAAGATGGAAAAAGGTGCTTCAGTGGCGGCTCACATCAATGAGTTCAACACGATTGTTTCCCAGCTAACATCGGTTGAAATTAATTTTGTCAGGCCCCGTGCTAATTACTAACGATTAACACAATAAAAGCGCATAATCACGGAAGCTTAAAATCAGGGCTTAAAAATTTTTTCGAAATAACATGGGCCTGAACTTCAAATCATACAGTCAAAATATTCAATACTCAAAATATAAGTTAACTCAAACTCCGACAACAAGTAACCACATAATTCAATTCAGAATACAGATCCCCCAAATACAATAAAACACGAGGCATCCCCCGTTTCAATACATATCATAAGTAAACTGGGACTCAAGGATGAGGGGCTCGACCAGCTGAACTTCCACTCTGCCCAGCTTGGTTACCTAAAGCTCCTGCAATTGGGCACGCAGCCCCAAAAAGACAAAGCAGGAAACAAATACGAGGTCAAGCCTCAGTACGAAGAGCTATCAAAACAGGTAAACATGCAACATGCTATAAATCGATGCTATGAATGCATGAGGGCTATCAAT
>KQ995494.1:55383-68916 GCA_001598015.1 Dorcoceras hygrometricum
ATCTCAGAGAGCGGTTTACGGCGTTTGCACAAATATGGAACAACGCCAAATTTGCTCTGACATTGTGCGACTTGCCTCTTAGTGGAGCAGGAATTACGGTGTACAAATTTGACAGAAATTCAAACGGGATTTATTTCCTTTGAAGAATTTAATGACCGTTGAAATCGAATACTATAAATAGCAGAAGCTGGATTGAAGAAAAAAAACCTTCACTCTTATTATCTTGCGGTCACGCTGTCAAAATATATTCTTAGAGCTTCCCTTGCATTTTGAAGTTATATTCACGAAGCTCAAAGACTTGAAGAATACAACCTTAGTTATTCACTAAAATACCTTCAAGTCATCCTCTGGTTCAACTCTTGAATCGTGTTTCTTTGTTTAAGAAACCAGAGGATTTTACAGTCTCACAGAAATTGTATTCACTGTTGTTATTTAGTTGAGTCTGTAACAAACGGGCTTCTCAAAAAGCCGTTTGAAAATATTGATAAGTGTTGTAAACCAGCAGCTGCGTCTGCGTGGATTGTTGTGGAGATACTAGGAGTTCACTTTGAGCGAGGCTCGGTGACTGGGTGTGTGCAGAAGACCTGTACAAATAAAATCTTCTAGTGATACCTTCTGAAGAGGAAGAAGGGGAGACGTAGGATATTTATATCCGAACTTCCAGAAGCAAATTTCTGACTCATATCTTTTATATTCCGCAAGTTATTTATTGTTTGTCTGTTCACAAATTGATTGGCTTCTTTACGCACTATCTTTGTCAGCCAAGAGATTTGCATTAAACTGAGATCCTTAAGTCTGATAACTCGAACTTAAGTTTAGCAGTGCTAGTAAAACTTTTAAACGAAAATTTAAAATCCTAGGAGTTCATTCAACCCCCCCTTCTGAACTCCTATACATATATTGATCCTATTTCTGGGACCATCAACTAGAAATCGAGAGACGAGAGTCAGCTGTGTTAAAGAAAGGATTTGAGGATAAGGTATCCAGCCTAGAAAGAGAGTTACAACTCCAGAGATGTGATAAATACGGTGACTTTGTACCATAAAGACATCGATCGCCGTATCTCTCAGCCGGTTGAGGCTAAGAAAGAGCATAAGAGTAACCAAGTAGCATTAGAGGCCTCGCACACGACCATTTCCGGACTCGCTGAAATAGGCCTTTGTATGTCAAAAAAAATTGAAAGGATGAAGGCAAAGAAACAACAGGCTAGAGAAAGCCATATGGAGTGCCATCAAAGGTTGCAGGCTTGTATCCAACTGACCGAAAGTATGAGCGAGCAACAATTAACCATCGAAACTCTGATGGAAGAGAATGCTGGCCTACTCCAAACAATTCGAGGCCTACAAGAGGACAATGTGGTTCCATCCGATGATGAATGGGAGGAATAACCGGAAGAAGAAGTTCTTGAGGAGATTCCTGTAGGCGAGGTAGAGATTGTTGATGAGTAGAAATATGTGTTACCTTTCGAATAAACCTTGTATTCAATTCATCCTTCTATCCAAAATTTTCTTATCCTTTCGTATTATATTGGTTCTCGTTTTTTCGCAATTATTGTGCAACCATTCTTAGTAAAAGCTTTTCAATGGCAGAATATGGCAGGCAATCAGAGAAGCAACAATAACAATGAAGGTGAAGGATCCTCTAATTTAGGAAGTGATCTTAACATAGAAGACCTGATGGCAATAGCTACCATAGTTGCCACGACTCTCCAAGGGTTGGTCAATACCAACAATAAACAAGCTCCTCCTCCTACCCCTCCACCTCATGGGACTAAGTACTACTATGAGTCCCTTCGCAAGAACAGAGCCCCCACTTTCGATGGAAACCATGACCCTGAAGCTGCCCAGACATGAAAAATATTGAAACGCAACTTCGACTACTGGAAGTCCCAGACGCTTTCAAAGTAGATGTTGTAACACCACTCCTCGACGGAAAAGCTGGAAAATGGTGGGAAGCAGTCTCGCCAACCATGACTGCAGCTGGACAAATCACGTGGCAAAGATTTCGGAAAGCATTCTTGAGACAGTACTTCCCAATGGAAGTTAGAATGCAACAGCTCAGCGAGTTTGAAACTTTCACCCAGACTGCAGACATGTCGGTAGTAGAGTATACATCCAAGTTCAACTCATTGGGAACCTATGTCCCAACGATCATGACAGATAATACTCTAAAGATGCACCGATTCAAGAAGGGTCTGAATAGCCGTATCCAGTCAGCCCTCGAAGTCTACCAAGATACAAGCTTTGAGGACTTAATGGGAGCTGCAATCCGAGCAGAGATTGACATAAAGAGGCGGGAAGCTGACAACAAGAACAAACGCCCCCTCAATGTTCAAACTTCATATGGTGGGCCTAGGACTAAGCATCCAAACCTCAGCAACCAAGGACCAACCACTACACCAAACTTAGCACCTTGCACCTCTTGCGATCACCATCATAGTGGAGATTGTTGCAAGCAGAGCGGTACATGCTTTAAGTATGGAAAGTTGGGCCACTGAATTGCGGATTGTTCGGAACACCAAGGTCCTAAGGTTGGGTCGAGCAATGCGGCTCAGAACAAGCCAAGTCCCAGGGAGGATAAACCTAATGCTCGTGTGTTTGCAATGACTCAGGAAGAGACGGAAGACGCCAGAGACGTGGTGGCAGGTACCATTTTTATCAACAATCTGCCTGCTTATGTGTTGTTTGATTGTGGTGCTACCCATTCGTTCATATCTAGGAGATTTGCTAAAAAGTTAGGGATAGAACCTGAAATTCTGTGTGAACCGTATAGAGTAGCAACTCCTACCAGTACTACCATTGAAACACATAAGATCCACCAAAACTGCGACATTTCCATAAACAACCATTCATTCTCTGCAAACCTGTTACAACTCAACATGATAGAGTTTGACGCCATATTAGGGATGGATTGGCTATCCAAGAACCATGCACTGATAGATTTTCAAGGTAAGAGTGTGAAATTCCAAACCCCTGATCAAGAGGAGCTGATATATTATGGTAAGAACAAGGAGTGAAAGTCCCTACTTTTGCTTCCCAAGCATGGACAGCCATGAAGTCAGGAGTAAAAGTTTCCTTGGCAATGATCCACGAAGTAAGAGAAGGAGACGAACTCAAATTAGAAGACATCCAGTGGTACAAGAGTTCGCAGATGTGTTTCCAGATGACTTACCTGGAAAAGTGCCTGACAGAGAAATTTGAGTTCGAAATCAATATAGTGCCAGGGACGGTCCCAATCTCCAAGGCACCCTACCGGATGGCACCTGTAGAACTCAAGGAGCTCAAGGATCAACTACAAGAACTGCTAGACAAAAAGCAGATCAGACCCAGTGTGCACCTTGGGGAGCTCCAGTGTTATTCGTCAAGAAGAAGGATGGAACTATGAGATTGTGTATCGACTACAGAGAGTTGAACAAGATCACAATCAAGAAATAAATATATATTTGACGTCGGGTTACCACCAACTCAAGATCAAGGCGGAAGACATCCCTAAAACTTCCTTTAGAACAAGATATGGCCATTACAAATTCACGGGGATGCCATTTGGTCTGACCAATGCACCAGGGGCCTTCATGGACCTCATGAACTATGTATTCAAACCGTTCCTCGACAAATTTGTGATGGTGATCATAGACGATATACTCGTGTATTCACCAAGTGAAGAAGAACACAAGGAACATCTTCGAATTACCCTTCAAACCCTCATGGAGAAACAACTGTATGCCAAGTTCAAGAGTTCGAATTTTGGCTGAAAAGTATGGCATTCTTAGGCCATATAATTTCCGAAGCAGGAGTATCAATGGACCCGAAGAAGTTAGAAGCTATCATGGACTGACATATACCTAAGACAGTGACAGAAGTTAGAAGCTTCTTGGGATTGGCTGACTATTATCATAAGTTCGTAGAAGGTTTCTCTTCAATAGACATTCCACTCACTAGACTCACACAGAAGAACTTCAAGTTCAACTGGAACGAAGAATGTGAGGCAAGTTTCGAAACTCTGAAGACAAATCTTGCTTCTGCCCCTGTTCTAACACTACCCGTGGGGGAAAAAAACTTTACTATCTACAGCGATGCATCTAAAGGAGGACTAGGGTGTGTACTCATGCAAGATGGCGGGGTGATAGCTTATGCCTCAAGACAACTAAAGACGCATGAACACAAATACCCCAACCCATGATCTAGAGCTAGCTGCGGTAGTTTTTGCTCTAAAGATTTGACGACACTACCTTTACGGGACAGAATGTGAAGTATTCATCGACCATCAGAGCCTCAAGTATATATTCACTCAGAAAGAATTGAACCTAAGACAAAGACGATGGCTTGAACTCTAAAAAGAATACGACTTGACAATAAACTACCACCCAGGAAAAGCAAATAAGGTGGCCGATGCGTTAAGTCGCAAGAACATGAACAAGGTGATACTATCCTCACTCTCAGCTCAACCATTCCTCAAAGAGTTAGTCAAAATCAATCAGGATCGAGACCCTTCTCTGACCAAACTTAAGGAATAGATCAAACAAGGGAAGGTGTCGGAGTTTCGAGTAGACCAAAAGGGAATCATTTGGATGAATGGAAGATTGTGTGTGCTCGATATCGATAACCTCCATTAGAAAGTGATGTCTGAAGCACATAAATCCAAGTTCTCAAACACCCAGGGAGTACAAAGATTTATAGAGATTTGAAAAAACACTTCTGGTGGAATGAGATAAAAAGAGATGTTGCTGATTTTGTTGTTAAGTGCCATGTATGTCAACAAGTCAAGGTAGAACACCAAAGACCTGGAGGATTATTGCAACCCCTGGAAATTCCAGAATGGAAGTGGGAAAACATATCCATGGACTTTGTAGTAGGTCTGTCGAAAACAATATTAGGCCATGATGGAATATGGATAATCGTGGATACATTAACGAATTCCGTGCACTTTCTACCGGTCCGTATGAACTACGGCTTGGATAAGCTCGCAGCCTTGTACATGGACAATATTTTCAGACTACATGGAGTTCCAACCAACATTATATCAGACAGGGATCCAAGGTTCGTATCTCGTTTCTGGAAGAGCTTACAAGAAGCCATGGGAAGTAAGGTTACCCTCAGTACGTCTTACCATTCACAGACAGATGGCCAAAATGAGAGAACCATCCAGACCCTATACGACATGCTACGGACTTTCACCTTGGACTTCGGTAGTAACTGAAGTGAACATCTACCTCTAATAGAGTTCGCATACAACAATAGTTACCACAGCAACATAGGAATGGCACCATATGAGGCCGTATATGGATGGAAATATCGGTCGCCGCTATATTGGGATGAGGTCGGAGAAAAGGCCATCACAGAACTTGAACTCGTCCAGGAGACAGTGAAAAAGGTAGCCATCATCAAGGAGAGACTGAAGGTAGCCCAGGATCGACAGAAAAGCTGGGCAGACGTAAAGAGGAGACCATTGGCCTTTGAGGTAGGTGAAAAAGTGTATCTCAAGGTCTCTCGATGAAAGGGATAGTCCGATTTGATATGGCCAAAAAGCTGAATCCCCGGTATGTTGGACCATTTGAAGTCTTGAAAATAATAGGCACACTTGCCTACAGACTGGACTTACCACTCAGTATGTCAAGAATCCACAATGTATTCCATGTCTCACAACTAAGGAGATATATCGTGGATTTGAGTCACGTTCTTAATGAAGGGCCACTCCTTGTGGAAGGGAATTTGACCCAAGGAATGAGCTATGAAGAAGTCCCTATTCGAATCGTGGACACAAAGGACCAGGTGCTTAGACGAAGAACAATCTCATAGATATGGCCAAAAAGCTGAATCCCCGGTATGTTGGACCATTTGAAGTCTTGGAAATAATAGGCACACTTGCCTACAGACTGGCCTTACCACTCAGTATGTCAAGAATCCACAATGTCTTCCATGTCTCGCAACTAAGGAGATATATCGTGGATTTGAGTCACGTTCTTAATGAAGGGCCACTCCTTGTGGAAGGGAATTTGACCCAAGGAATGAGCTATGAAGAAGTCCCTATTCGAATCGTGGACACAAAGGACCAGGTGCTTAGACGAAGAACAATCTCATACGTAAAAGTCCAATGGTCCAACCACATCGAGAGAGAATCCACGTGGGAAATGGAGGAGAAGATGCGCAGGCAGTACCCCTACCTCTTCGAAAATTATGAACCCAGTTTCAAGGATGAAACTTCTTTTAAGGGAGGAGGGATGTGAAAACCCAGAAATTCAGCCCACAAAAAAAAATACTCAGCTTTGACTAAGTCAACTCAGTTCTAGGATAGTCAACAGTCAACTCAGATCTGGACAGTCAACAGTCAACTCAGATCTGGGACAGTCAACAGTCAACTCAGATCTGGGACAGTCAACTCAGCTGGTCAATAGTCAAACAGTCAATTCAGATTTGGAAAGGTCAAGTCAGATTTGGGAAAAGTCAACTCAGCTTTGACTAAGGCAACTCGGCTCACGAATTTCAGCAAGCTGCTACACGCGCACAGATCAGATTTCATTTGGAAAGCCAGTCTTCATCAATCATAACTGCCTATTTAGGGAGATTAATGGCCAATTAAACCACAAAATTCAATGCCTAAACCGTTACTCTCGTAACAGCCAGTTTAATGGCCATTAAATCTTGAATTCATGTCTGTAACGGTTGACCATTGACATCCTTGTTTCTACACCTAAAAATACCTTGCTATGGCATCATATTACCCTCACTCATTCCAAAAATTTTCAGTAAAACACCAGTAAGCTCTCACGTTGAAACCCTGCACAAGCTGTACCCCAGCGCTGTACAAAGTTCACCAGATTTCGTACATCAGATTTGGCCTGAGCTGAATACTGTTCTGCACCTTGAACCACACAAAATTCAGGAGACTGTAAGTGGGCTTTTGCTATATATATTTGTTTCAAATATTATATGATATTCATGCTACGTTCTGTTTTGCATTATCATTCGAGCTTTCATTTCGTGTCGAGTTCATGATATGATCAAAACTTTGTTTTAGCACTGATGTTCTGTCGTAAACGGAATATTCCGCACTCTGAGTTACTAGGTGTAACTATGGCCTCGACCCCTTAGAGGAGTAACAATTAGGGACTGATCAGTAAACCATAGAAACGAAGTGACTATTAGTGCTACCTGTTCTTTGTGATATGTTCTGTTCTGTTATATGCTCTGTTATGAATCTGTATATGTATATTTTGTTATGCTCGAATGGTCTCCCCAACTTGTTGTGTGTTTCCCCAAACAATCACCCCTTACTTCTCCCACCCAGATAAAGCTGAAGAACAGATTGAAGAAGAAGAACAAGAGATTTGTGATATGTTTTGTTCTGTTATATGCTCTGTTATGAATCTGTATATGTATATTTTGTTATGCTCGAATGGTCTCCCCAACTTGTTGTGTGTTTCCCCAAACAATCACCCCTTACTTCTCCCACCCAGATAAAGCTGTAGAACAGATTGAAGAAGAAAAACAAGAGATGTTCTGGGGCTGGTGAAGATTTAGTATTATTTAACGTAATTTTCGCTTCTGCAACTTTGATTTTGTTTTGCAGTTGTATAGACGACTATTTTTGATTATGTAAAATACTGGTTTGAGATATAGAATGAGGCTTAATGTTTACAATTTTATAATTGTTTAATATTTCCGATGTCATGAGTCTCGATCTCGGGGCGTGAAAAAGAGTGTTGTACTATGTGGATTGGTGACGTCAGCTTAGGCATAAGCTGAAGGCAACGAATATCCTAGGTGAGAGCTATTATTGGCTTTCGGGTCAGTTGTGAGCTGAGTGGATGGTCAGATTTGGCGAGAGCTATTCAAGGCGTGCGAACTGATGAGTACTTAATCTTAGTAAGCAAGAGCTGAACCGTGTGCGAGAGCTAGACCGTATGAGAGAGCTTAACCGCGTGCGTGATCTGGACCCCGTGCGAGAGCTTATCTGTGTGCGGGATCTGATGTCAGGCCCGGTGCTATTAATCAGAGATTAATCAAGCAAATCACGCAAGCTTAAAAAGTGGATAAAATTTTTCTTTTAGCCTGACTGAAACATATCTCATTCAAAATAAGTTCATACTCAAAATATGCACTTTAACTCAAAAGTCAACAGAAACAAACCACAATATGAATATACATGCAACTATAATCGAATCAACAACAACAACAAATACATAGGGAATCCCCCAGTAACGAATTGATACAGCATATATATAAATAACTGAGAACTCAACTCCTGGAACTCCATCAGCTGAGACCAACTGATCTACCTGCAAAGGCCTGCAATGGCCAACACACATCCAAAGCAGCCCCAAGAGGAAAAGTAAACGAGGTCAAACCTCAGTACGAAGAGCAACTCATACAGCTAATAAAATCAGGAATGGAACATGTCATGTCGTGCACTACATGAATAAAGGTACAGTGCATTATCGGGGCTCATGGATCCACTCAACAACTGGGAATACAACATGCACAGACACGAACCAATATCTGTAGGAAACAAAGCTCGTAGGAACAGCTCAACATCCGGAGGTACAAGGCTTGCAGAACAACTCTATGGATGGAAGTACAAACAATAGTGACCACGGATCATGTGAGAGCGTGGTAGCTATCCACACGTCTCACGACGGCAAACACCCAACAACAGGGAGAAGAGGAGCACGGTAGCTAGCCTCTCGTCCTCAGTAAACCCATCAACAAGCTTCCTGGTACATACAGATTAGCACACAAAGCCAGTAGAGGATAACAAGGAAAGCCCGCAACACGAAAAGGCTAGCAGAATATTATGAGGGAGCTCGCTAACAGGGTACGGACAACAACAGATCACAGAGGATCTCAACAGCAGCAACGGCTAGCAAAAGGTAACAAAGTGGCATAAGCTCAACTCACAGAATAGCACGCAGGTCACAAGAGAGGAGCTCGATATGCTATGCAGATGCATTACAGGATCACCATGATGTGAATGTTTGCTAAATTAACAAATCACATGCTACATCATACAATTATATACCAACATAACAGCACGACATCAAGAACAACAGGTAATACGCATAGAAGCTTCAAGAATCAGCCTAAAAAGCAAACCGGCTTAGGCTACAACATGACACACACGACACAGCTAGACAGCACGCCTAAACAGATTTCCATGCCTATCTCAAGGCTTTAAGTATAAGCTCAATCCATACCTTATGCATATCTTTACCACAGCCGCAATCCAAGCTCACGGCTTCAACAGAAATGCTCTCTGCCCAAACCCTAGCTCTCGGCCACCAATACAGATCAAAACTCGAGAGAGCCACGGATCTGCAAAATATCTACGTGAATCAGCACAGACTCACGTACAAACAGCTCACGGCCTAAACCTCTAAGGTCAGCCAGCTCAAGCTCTACGGCTAAGCTCAGATCATAGCCCAAATACAGATATATAAGGGCTGAAATCAACACTAGGACCTTCAGTTACCTCAACGAAGCTCAGCTCAGCTGGAACTGCTAAAAATCAAACATTTCAGCTTTCGTCGAATTCTCTATTTCTTCGCTATAGGCCTCCAACCTGGTACGAGGTTAAAGCTCTGAGACAGATGCTTCCAGCTCTAGCACCCTTTCTCTAAACCAGTCAGCCAAACTCTCGAAATCGAAATGAGAAGGTCTCGGATGAACAGTGCTAGCTAGGGTTTCTAGAGAGAATTATCGAGAGAGAATAAATATCGTGAGGTGTAAAATGACTAAGTGTTGGTCCATGGTCAATTATACATATCTAATTAATCTACCCCTGTCTGCTCTACAATGCTTACAATTCGGCTCAGCTTTGGCACTGTATCAGCTCACGCATGCAGCTCAGCACGCACAACCATTGAGCTCTCATCTGATCAGCTTTTGGGATGCTGTTCAGCTCTCACGTACCCTTCATTTTTCAAACTCCATTAAGCTTTCGGGTATTACTCTAGCTCAGGAGAAGTACAATCAGTTCTCATCAAAACTGACCACTACCCACATCTTTCACCCAAAGCTGATTCTGCCAATCAGCATAGTGCCACCTCTCGAAATCCGCTCCTTCACATCAGAGCATCTAGAACTCTTCTAAGCTAAAGCTAAATCCAGCTTACACTCACACTGGAAATCCCTGGACTGTTATCCTCAAGGCTATAATCTCCAGAACATCTTACGGTAGAAAATTCCTTCAAGCTAACAAAAGGATTCTGCTCAGGTCACATCCACAGTGTCATCAACAGCTCAGGCTTCTGCACTGTATACTGCCCAGCGTACAAATCAGAACGTGCACACGCACAGACCAGCTTACGGGACCACACTCAGATCTCGCCCAAAATTGTCCGCACAACAGCTTGTGCTAGGAACAATAGAGCAGGTCACGCCAGCTCAGCACAGGGTAAAAACTTAGATCAGATCGCCTCCCTGCAATTCAGCTCGGGATACCCTATCCAGCTTATAGCAGCCATAATAGCCTGCGATGCTATCAATTCGCGGCGCCTAAGCCTGGAACAGCTCACAGTATTCACAGCAGTACCGCTCGCAACAACGGTCCAGATTACACACTGAACAGATTACGCATACTAGACAATTCTCTCCAATGCTGGAACCTTCAACAGCTCTCGTCCAGTCCGATAACTACAACCAGTTCTTTCCTAAGCTGAACCCAGCTTATGCCCAGATAGCAAAAACCATAAATTGCTCGTTGCTACTCTGTTATTCCCAAAATAGTTTGCGATGCGCTATTCAGATTTCGCTGTATCATCTAGATCACAGATCTTCCATATCATCTCACGCACCTATGTGTCAAAGCACGTACATAAATCAGCTCATGATGGTCAACCCAACTCACAAGGGTCAACTCAGATTACGGCATACGTAACCCCTGAAGCTGCATCCAGCTTACATCTATAACCTAAACTGCCCTCAGCTCAGAGTGTTTCACTGTGCTGCTTTACGCTGCAACAACATCAGTCCGCGTGCCCAGCATGGATAAATACAGCACAGGAAATCAACCCTTCAGCTCACCGCTAAATCATAACAGCTATCAGCTCTGAGCACTGTACTGGACTAGTTCTTGCACCAGCAGCAGCTCCACAACTCTGCACAACACAGTGCTCAACTTCCAGCTCGCATTCAAGCTGGTCCAGCTCACGTACTACCCAGCACATTGGCGCCAACAACTTGATCTTTCCACCATTTGCACACACTCAACCAGCTCAGCCCTATGACCATCTTGCATCTCTGAGGTCAGCACGAAGCATCCGGACAACTTACATCGGTGCTGATCTAAACTAAAATACGATGCAGCTCCTTACATTAGTTTAGCATCAACCTTAGAATCAGCTCGTGTCCGAGCTGTTCCTTCTTAACGGATGCTCCTCAAGCTGATCTATACCGATTAGTTAGCCACTAACCCAGACTTATTAAGCCACTAATATCCTTGGCTAATTACAGGCCTCACATTCTCCCCAACTTAAAAGATTTCGTCCTCGAAATCAAGTACAACAGTCTATAAACACCAAATAAATAACCGCACAGACTGGAAACAAACGAAGCACCAATCGCACATAGGAGAGAACTAGACACTCAAAAGAATATGAGGCTACTCATTCCTTCTCTAGGTTGCCACCATTCAAGTAAACACCTTCTCCAACACACTAACTCCTGTGCACCGATACCCAAGGTATGGTCTGCACCTCAATGATTTCTCCTCTCTGTCCAGACTCATTGAATAAACAATTCCTAACAGGGTTTTCTTCAGCTCAACTCCATCAGTCCCCAACACACAGAAAGATCTGGTTTGCGCTTCCTCAGCATAGACACATGAAAACTCATAATGTATCAACAACCACTCCGCTGGCATCTGCAAACTGCACGTCAAAAGAGCTAATCCTGTGAGACCTGGAATTGTAAAGATTTATTTGGTTGGAATTAATCGGTGTTTAGAGATTTCTGGTGGTTTAGATCTCTGTTTGTAAGTTTTTTTGGCATTTTCGGGTCAGATTTCGCATTTAAGCAATTTTGGGAGTTTTCGTATTTTTGAGATTTTTGGGTGAAAGCTGGTTTCTTGGTGAAAGCTGGGCGACTTGGTGAAATCCAGTTGTAGCGTGTTTTGGTAGCGCGAGATTCCTAAACGCCGTCGTTTTAGTGAATTCTAGATGCGTTGTGATTAAGTTAAAGCTGGTAGCGTGTTTGTATCCAGATGCTGCTTTATTTCGTGTTTTGAGGGCAAAACGACAGCGTTTTGATAAGTTGGCGCGATGTCGTTTGGATGTTGCGATTGGTACCAACTGCGAGGATTTGTTCGCGTGTGTGTCGACTGGTTGTCCAGCTGGGAGTAGATATCAACGCGGGTCAACGTTCCTGTAGCTTGCGTCTGGTTGTCCAGTTGCTGGTGTGCGAGATTTAGCGTCTGGATGACGTAAGTTGTGCGACGCCGTTTTATTAAGTTGGAACGCAGCGTTTTGATGCAACGACTGGTACCAGTTTTTGGGTGTAGGCAATCCAGCTTTTGGATTTGAGAACCAGTCGTTGGCTTTCTTAAGAGCATCCAGTCGTGGGGTTGTCCAGCTTTTGGGTTTGAGGACCAGTCGCAAGTAGCGAGTGACGTGTCACCTTGCGACGTCGTTTTGTGTTGTTGAGGTTTATTAGTTATGGGATTCAGCAGCTGTTGGTTGTTGCGACTGCT
Source organism: Dorcoceras hygrometricum (assembly GCA_001598015.1). Taxonomy (NCBI): domain Eukaryota; kingdom Viridiplantae; phylum Streptophyta; class Magnoliopsida; order Lamiales; family Gesneriaceae; genus Dorcoceras; species Dorcoceras hygrometricum. The sequence goes on from KQ995494.1 coordinate 68,065, forward strand.
GGTTTTTGTCGGTGGACTTATTAACCAGTTTTTACGCATTTATTTAAGGAAGACTTGGTCTTCGATTTGAGATATCAGATCCCATACCTAGCAAAATTCTTCCAATTGTCGACCTATGTTTCTCGAACCCTAGAGCACTGTTCACCGTGAGCTTTTCCGGTGAATTCCCATCGTTCTCGGTGGTTGTTTTGTTTGTTAGAGGTAGCGTTGGACTCCTCTCGAGAAGCTCTTCCATCTTATACCATTTTTGGAGGTTGTTGTTAGCTAGAGCGAGGTCGCGAAGTTACTGTCTTGGCCGTGTGTTCGCTGTGAGCAGGTAGCTTCGAATTGTTGTAAGATCTTAGCTTTAGTAAGTTGATTTAAGCTCCCTGTTAAGTGGTATTGATGGAATCAGTCGCTAGGTTGAGTTGTAATCCCGGCAGTACCTTCTGTGTATTTGAGTCCCGATTATTTCTTGCCCTGTGTGTTTCGACAGGTTGGAATTCAGATTTCTCGGGACCTTTGATTGTGGTAATTGTGCTAGGAATTAAGGTACGGATTGGAGCTTGTAATACAGCGATGTTATGGCTTGGATAATTTGTGAGATGGCTATTGCTGGCTGCTGTTTTGTGAGATGACTGTTGGTTATGTGGTGCATACTTGCTGATGCTATTATTGTTTCGCATATGTTTATATGCTTGTTATTCCAGCATGTTGCATACTTTCTCGGGAGATTGTGGTAATTGAGCTAGGGATTAAGGTACGGATTGGAGCTTGTATTTACAGCGAGGTTATGGCTTGAATAATTTGTGTTGTGACTATTTGTTGGATGCGGTGATTTGTTGCCTGTTGAGGCTGGTGCTTTTGGGGTTT
>KQ995496.1:0-13485 GCA_001598015.1 Dorcoceras hygrometricum
CCTGAATCAATAGTCAACACTCCAAAATGTTGACTAACACGCGTCACTTCCTCGCTCAACCTCATGCTACGCGCAATGTCTACCAGCAGCAACTTCAAATTGAATTCTAAAACCAGCAGCTCACATTGCGTTACGCTGACGTCACCTCTGCTGATTCAAAAATCCACCAGCAGGAGCTACAGTAACCTTGACCAGCGTTGACTTCACCAAAAAAAATCGATATTTCAGCAGGACTTCGTTTCTTTCGCAACATCCTCAAAATACTCGTGATTAATCCCAATTCAAACCAGTTAATCACTAATCCAAATTCTCAATCCTCACAAAAGCACTTCGATCTGATCGAGGTGGTGAATACTTGAGTGCTGAATTTCAAGATTATCTGAAAGAGAATGAGATTCTCGCATAGTGGACCCCTCCGGCCACACCACAGCTCAATGGTGTAGCGGAGCGTCGTAATCGGACCTTGTTGGACATGGTTCGATCTATGATGAGCTTCACTGAACTTCCTACCTCGTTTTGGGGCTATGCGCTCAAAACGGCGGTAATGTTGTTGAACAATGTCCACACTAAGGCAGTGGATAAGACTCCATATGAGATATGGATGGGCAAACCACCCAAGTACTCATACATGAGGATTTGGGGATGTCCTGCTTATGTGAAGCAGACAGTGAGAGATAAGCTGGATACGAGATCCATCTTATGCTACTTCATTGGGTATCCAAAGAATTCCATTGGATACTACTTCTACTATCCCAGCGAAATAAAAGTGTTTGTTTCTAGGAATGCCACCTTTATGGAAAGGGAATTTCTACTTGGTAGAAAAGGCAAAATAGTAGAACTCGAAGAGGTTCGAGATCCAATCGAAGTACTAGGTGAGTCTCCTGCACCTCCAGAGCCAGTACCAGAAATGGTCGCACCTAGGAGATCCGAAAGGGTTCCTAGGGCTCCTGAGAGATATGGTTTTCTCCTTGAAGATGATCAAGGTGATCAAGTTGTTGGATCTGATCCAAGAACTTTCAAGGAGACAATTTCCGATGCTGATTCTAATTTATGGCTTGAAGCAATGCAGTCTGAGTTTGACTCAATGCATGCTAACCAAGTTTGGACTCTTGTTAACCCTCCCGAAGGAATTGTTCCAATTGAGTGTAAATGGGTATACAAAAGGAAACTTGGGCCTGATGGTAAGGTAATGACCTACAAGGCACGACTGGTCGCGAAAGGTTACACTCAAAGGCAAGGTGTTGACTATGATGAAACTTTTTCACCAGTCGCAATGTTCAAGTCGATTAGAATCTTGTTAGCCATAGCCGCATGGTACGACTATGAGATATGGCAAATGGATGTGAAAACTGCGTTCCTTAATGAATCCCGAGGAGCCATGTGTGTATAAGAAGGTAGTCAAGAGCGCTGTGACATTCCTCGTACTTTACGTTGATGACATTCTACTCATTGGGAATGATGTAGGAATGCTGCAGTCAACTAAAGTATGGTTGTCTAGTAGATTTTCGATGAAGGACATGGGTGAAGCATCCTATATTCTTGGAATACAGATCTATCGGGATAGATCTAAACGGATGCTCGGACTCACCCAAGCTACCTACATCGATACCATACTTAAGAGGTTCTCTATGGAAGAGTCCAAGAGAGGACACCTACCTATGTGCCACGGGGTCACTCTATCTAAGTCTATGTGTCCGAAGACTGATGAGGAGATAGAGAGTATGACACGTGTGCCATATGCCTCGGCAATAGGTTACTAAGTATTATGTATGGCATGATCTCGACTAGACCGAATGTCGCATATGCTCTGAGTGTCACGAGCCGCTACCAGGCCAACCCCGGCCAATTGCATTGGAAGGCTGTGAAGGATATTCTTAAGTACTTGCGAAGGACTAAGAATATGTTCATGGTCTATGGGGGCGATGAACTGAAACTGGAAGGCTACACTGGTTCTAGCTTCCAGTGTGACGTGGATGATTCGAAATCAACCTCTGGATTTGTATTCATGCTCAATGGTGGTGCTGTCTCTTGGAAGAGTTTCAAGCAAGACACCATCGCGGATTCAACCACTGAGGCTGAGTACATCGCAGCATCAGCTGCTGCTAAGGAGGCCGTTTGGATAAGGAATTTCGTCCAAGAGTTGGGCGTCATTTCTAATGGATTTGGTCCAGTCCCGGTGTACTGCGACAACACGGGTGCCGTTGCGCAAGCAAAGGAGCCTAGGTCTCACCAAAGATCCAAACATATACTGAGGAAATATGTGAGGCTCTCTGCTCACAATTAATTCTCTAATCTTAATCATTGGGTTATTAATTTAACTAAACAAGTTTAATAAATCTAATCTGGTTCATACATAAGTTACTTAAAAAAAAAATTTTCAACCAGCAGAAGCGTAAACCAGCAGAAGCAAAAAGGGTTCAGCTTGTATCGAAAATAGTATTCCTTGTATCATGGTTCATAGAGATTACAAACTAAGTTCACTAGTACACGCTTATGTCTTATATACAAAACCAGACTTGAGCAACCTAAAACCAACTATCCAAACATCTAGACTATCAGCTGGCGTTTAGTCGTCCTGCTGCTGATCCAGCGTCTAGGTAGTTATCTCTCGCTACCCGTGGTTGCTCCCCACTAGTTCTTTCTTCCTGTTGTCATGCACACACACAAAACAAAACAACAGCCGGATAAACTCCGGTGAGAATCATCTCAGTATAATCAGCAGGTATAATAATAACAGTAGAATACACAACAGTTTATCAACTGTAAAACAAATGCAATGTAATGAAATTATTCTAGTTCCCTTCTTCGATCTCAGAATTGATTCCATATCAGTTCGACGCCATCAAGATTCGTTTCCGATCTTGACATGAATATTCATCTATCGAAACCATCTCCGGCTTCGAAAATCAGGCCAACTCAGTCCTGGGCATTAGAATCAATTCAATTCTCTTCAGTATGCAATGTCATGCAAATATAAAAGATCCACTACCTGTGATGGATCGACACATGTTCTAAATCAAGAACAATAATCAAACATGTATGTGATTTCAGCGGAATACTCAAGAAATATCATTCCTGAGTAATCTAATCCTGACTCTTCTGTCAGATTATACCTTCGTTCCTCTGTTTTCGAAATACTTCAGTCAGTGTTCTTAAGCTCTGTTCTTCACTTCCTGAGAACTTCACAGAATCAAAGTCCGATATCTGTAGTCAAGATGTTCTCAGTATTTCGAATTCACTCTTATTTATAGACAACGACGATATCTGTATTTCTGCAGCATTTCCAACGTATTCAATTCGAGTTCCATGTGTCATGCTGAGTGTTCAAACAAGATATACTCCCACCGCTTCGAAAGTGGATAACGGTAAACAGATTCCTCAACTGCTGTTGATCTTCCTCAGTTGCTGTTCGAATATCATTCTCTTGTTCTTCAGTAGAAGCAACAACCAGTCGCAACAAGAATTCAGTCGCAACACTTCAAAATTCAAAACGATGTCGTTATAATTAATCTCAACGACGTCGTAACGTGTCATCAGCTGGTATCACCTCTATTTCAAAGAAACCAGCGGCTGATCGCTCTAATAATCCAACGACTGATTTCGCAACATTATTCGAAACGGCATCGTATCAAGATTTTCTGTTTTATAATCCAAACGGTGTCGCATTGCTCCTCGACTGGGTAACCAGCAGATACAACAATCTATCGACTGATTTCCAATTCCTCGCCTGGTTGCTAATTCATGCAAAACAACATCGTAGTGAGATTCCTGTTTATAAGTCAAAACGATGTCGCATTGCTCTCTCGGCTGGGACCATTCTCACCTCGACTGGTTTGTGTTTATTTCCAAAACGACGACGTCGTACCTACGTCATCATCAACCAGCCGATACATCAATAACCAGCAGGTACATAAACCAGCAGATGCGTAAGGAACTCTTGCTGCTGATTCCTCATGTAGTAACCAACACGTGGCGCTTTCTCATTGACCCTTGTATTCGCGCGTCTGCTTCCAGCTGTAACCAAGAATAACGCTTCTCGCTTCAACTGAATTTCAAAAATTCAACCAGTCGCGAGCTACAGTAACCTGCTGCTGATTTTATCAAATCGCTTCACCTGGTTACTTCGTCTGGTTCTCATACTCAGCGCGATTTAACGATACAAAGTTCCTTCATCACCCAACACTTCCAGAAGAAATCCGAGCTCATATTCAAGCTTCATCAAATTCTTAAATGTCGAAATTACTAAACTAATCCTCTTCTTAATGATTCCGGGCATTACAAAATACCACATAATCCGGGATATTGTGGCTAGAGGTTACATAGCAGTTGAGAGAGTCGCCTCTGCGGACAACGTTGCTGATCCACTTACGAAGCCCTTGCCAGGACCGTTGTTTGAGAAACATCGCGAAACAATGGGACTGCGTCTGATGAGTAGTTGGCTTTAGGAAAAGTGGAAGATTGTTAGAGTAGATGCCCAACTAGCCAACTTGTGGCGTGTGGGTTTATAGACTCTTGTATATGACAATCTTTATATATGATATTTCGCATTTATTTATATGGCATTCTTTACTTTCATTGTGTTGTATGATGATTAACAATTGCGTTGAGTAAAGACCTAGAATGCACTAAAGTGTATGTTAGATGTGAAAGTGGGTATGACGACTATCATGAAACACATCTAATAGTCACTGTATATTCTGAATTAGTTCCTAGTCGATTGGGCCGTCAAAATGAGGATAAGGCCTCCCGAGCTCGAGACTAGTATCTGCGATGCGAAGTACCATGTTTCATTGGTAGGAAACATTGTGATGTTCTGAGCATGCAGATAGATAGTGACCTGGTGATCTATCGAACTACCCTCGTTCGGACTTTCCAAGTGGTTACCATTTGTCGAGTGGATAAATCCGAGGTCTTGGTTGTACTGATTAGTCCTCACGACTCGAAACGTCATTGAGACTCTACATGATAGGCGTCTCACTTTGACTCGTTTGCCGACTCACTTGGGGTCATCAGGCGGCGGGATTGGGTGAGACCTCGATGCATGTAGGAGTCGATGCATCGTTGTCGAGGATTCACCGCTCGCAGACATGCGTGGATATCCTATGCTATCTGAGGGGATAATAGTGTATAAATCTCTGGCCAGAGTACTAGAAGTGTTTTAGGTAAATGGGTTTACCTAGTTACACTCGCGATGTCACTATTCGATCTCCAAGATGTATGATAGCTATCGGATCTATAGCGACTCTCGATTTACCAATGGTTGTTGATCTGATCGGGATATATGGATTGAAAGGACCGTACTGTACGCTAACCACGACCAACTGGTTCTTGCAGGCACTATCAGTGATACCTAGGGGATCATGGGGCGATGTTGCTAGACGCTCTTACCATGATCCGTTGGGCAGGTCCGGAATTGTGATTCCGGAGCCGCAATGGTTGTGGGCCCACGGCTAGCTGTATCCCTGAACCATTGAGGGTCACACAAGTATTGGATTCGAGATTTCCGCACGGATACTGAGCTCAATTTGTTGAGCATAGGAAGAGGATTTTGGGGAGTGCGACTTCCTAAAAGTCAACAGGGGTCAAATCATGATATCCGCTGTTGAGGGGCAAAACGGTCATTTTGCACTGGGGTTCTGAAAAATGGTTTTTCAGATCATAATATTCAGTTTTGGAAACTGAGTCGATCGGTCCGATCTGATCGGCGATCGGAGTTATGATGAAGTCACGGTGATGGGGATGAACTGAATGTTCATCCGTTGGACCCGGGCCCGTTGGACCGGTCCAAGTCCATCATTAAGTCTACTTAATGTAGACTTAAGCTTCATAATAACAAACCACAACTTGAAACAAACCCTAACCCTAGCTCCAAGCGCCGCCCCCTTTCCTCTCTTCAAAAGCCGCCGCCGCCGCCTCGCTTCGCCGGAATTCGTTCCGGCCAACTTGACAAGGAGAATCCGTCCGCGCCGATCTCGTCAGGCCTTCTAGTGCAGGCTGACGAAGGAGTCTCGCTTCCGGTCGTGGACCTGATTGACGTAATCTACCGCCGCCTACCGTGAAGTGCCGGTTTTCTCGCGAAATTGGTCGGAGCCAGGCACGAGTTGCCAGCAAGGTAATCATCAAAACACCCTATGAATGGTCATAGCATGATTGTTTTAGAATTGTATTGATCGTCTCCCGGCCCAATTTTGTTCTTCCGCTGCCTCGCCGGGAGGCGTGATCCGGATCCGCCACGGTTCCCCAACAAGCAGTACTGTAGCTCGCAGCTGGTAGAAATTGGAAATCAGTAGTTGCGTCTGGGTGACCAGCTGTTGGTTGAGGAACCAGTCACGGATGATGATGCGACGTCGTTTGATTAAGTTGGAACGCAGCGTTTTGGATGTGGCGTCTGGTTTCACTTGCGTCTGGATTATTTAGCGCTTTGCGACTGGTAGTTGTTGCGAAAGTATTTTTCACCAGCTGCTGGAGAGATGCGGCGTCGTTTTGATTAGTTGCTACGATGTCGTTTTGGTATTGTTTTAGTTTTTTGTTGCGACTGGTTTTGTGGTAGAAGATGTGGGTACTAGTCGAAAGGTACCTACTGTAGCAACGTCTGGATAATTGAGAACAGCAGCTGTTGGATTTGTGAGATATATAGATAAGTGTTGATCGACACTTAGAATGATTCTGAACCCGATATTTCTTATCTCCTTATCCAAACCCTCGATTAGCTACTGTTCACCGTGACTTTTCTCCGTCGATTGCCGCCGCTTCCCGTCGTTATTTTGAGTGATTTTGGTGGCGCTGGATTCCTTGTGAGTTGCTCTTTCGATTGCTACCCATTTGAAGCCCTAAATCAACGTTGGAGAAGAAGTGCAAAGTTGTTGTGTCCTCGTACAGAGAAGTTCGTTGGTTCTTCTGCTGGTTTGAGTTTCTGGGTGAGAATTTCTTGTTGTTTCTAGCTTCAGTAGACTTGTAGAACTAGAGCAAGGTTCTGACCGTAGGCTATGATGCTTAGAAGTTTAGAATTGAACGAGAATTAAGCTTATATGTGAGGCCCTGTGACAGATTTGAGTTCGCAGGAGGTATCTGCTGGGATTTTCGAAAGCAGGAAGAAGCTATGTTGCTTCAGTTGTTGTACCGTGCCTTTGTAAGAATCTGTTGAGGTAGAATCAGCTGTTGAAGGTACGAATTGAGCAGATTTTAACAGCTTTGAGCGTGAACATGGCTGTGATTGATGTTGTGAAATCTGCTGTTATGCTTCTGTGATTTACGTGATACAGCTTGTGAATTGACTGAGTTTTACATTCTGTTTTCACGAATTGAATTGTATGCATTGTGCTTTGAATATTGAATTGGCATACATGCATACATCTTGAGCCTGATTGATAGATTGATTGATGACCTGATTGAAAGCCACGTTGTGACTGGCCGACTGATGAGTTGTGCCTGAAAAGTCCAACGCTATCATCGGAGTGGTGACTATCGGATTCGAGTGTCTACCACCGAGCTGTGATGGGCTGACGGGCTCTGAAGATCACGGACCGATGATTTCCCCGATTGATACACCGTGCAGGTATAAAGGCTGACTGAGATGATTGCCAGTTGATACACTGGTCTAGCTATCCGATCCTTGATAGACCTCATGCATTTCATAGCATTGATTATAGCATGTTGCATGATTAGCTGTTTTGATAGCTCTTCGTACTGAGGCTTGACCTCGTATTTGTTTTCCTTCTTTTGTGTTGTTTGGGTCTGCGTTACCCACTTGCAGGATCTTCAGGTAACCAAGCTGGACAGAGTGGAGGTTCAGCTGGTCGATCCTCGTTCCCATGAGTCCCAGTTATTTTATTTATGTATCGAACCCGGGGGATGCCCCGTGTCATATGTATTTTGGGGATCTGTATTTGAATTGATAATTGTGTTACCTGTTTTATATGAGTTTGAGTCAACTCATATTTTGAGTATCGATATTTTGAATGAATGTTTTGAGTTCAGGCCCATTTTATTTCGAAAATTTTTAAGCCCGATTTTACGCTTCCGTGATTATGTGCTTAATTGTGCTCTAATCTTGTGTGATTAGCACGGGGCTTGACATTTGATCTCGCCCAAAAACAACGGCGTTCACTTCTAAACGCTAGGGAATCAGATCTCATTCACAACTTCACCAATTCAACTCCATTTCTCAAACAGATTTCACCCGAAAGAAGCTTACAACTCGAAGCACAACATCTCAAGGAGAAATCCGAAAATCATCAACCAGACTTCACCAAAATGTAAAGTCTGAAATCTGAAAATTCTAAATTTGAATTTCTCAATCCTCACACGTTGGTTAAGAAAGGCAAACACGTGATATTGTTTCTCACGCGCCCTCAATTCAATGGCCAAGAGAACCGAATTATGCCCAATCGTTAGAACAATATGTTTAGGATGTGTGAAATCCTTTTCCGTATGAATTCTCAAAGGAAACAAAAATCACAACGAAAATAAAACGATCAATCGCAAACGAACCTTCAAAGGAACTCGTCTTTGACAATCCGTGCGAAGATCAATAGACAAACGCCACAAAGTTATAGACTTTGATAAGTTTGATTTTTTTAAGGTAAACACCAAATTTGCAAGAAAGCAAAAGAATTTTATTCATAAAACTTCAATAATTTCGAAATCCATCTCATAACCTATATATAAACTTGTTTCCTAGAGTCCTAAGGATTCCATCCAATCTAGAATCCCTTTTTATTAGGATAAAAAATCTCCTAGTCAACTCAAACTCTTATCTTATCTAATACTTGAAAATCTTATCTTAAGTAAAGTAATTTAAAAACCAAAACAAACCAAATGTCCTATGCATGTGAAACCAAATGTCCTATGCATGCAGTGCATGCATGTACTCGTTTTATTTTGTTCATCTTCATTTGCTAGTCTTGGACTTGAATAATATTGACAATGTAATCTCTTAAGCCTCCAACTAGCTTTTCATGTGCGGGATTCCCCTCTTCTTTGAACATTTCTTGGGTTCTCAAAACGAGTCCGTGAAGGGATTCTTTGAACTTCTTGCTACGTCCTCTTGTGATTGGTCCCGAGGGCAATGCTAATGGATCCCGTCGTATAGCTGTGATTGCATCACTGGCCCACATGATTCTTCTTGCAGGTAGGACATGCTGGCCTATTCCTAGATTTGGGAACAGCAGAGATGGGTTGAGCAGCTATTGATCCTTTTCCTTGAGACCCTTGCTGATTGTTGTTTGGTCTCTTGGACTGTATATGGTCCTTATGAACAGCAGAGATGGGTTGAGCAGCTATTGATCCTTTTCCTTGAGACCCTTGCTGATTGTTGTTTGGTCTCTTGGACTGTATATGGTCCTTATTTTGGAAAGCTTGATGTTTCAACTGTCTTTCATCCTCAATCACTTTCCAATCCTGTTCTGATCGTAGAGCTTTGTTCACAGCTGCTCTATAATCTACTGGTTCTTCCATTCTAACATCATGCTTAATCATAGGCTTCAACACGTCGATGAAGTGTCGAATCTTAACATCTGCGTTTGTCCCAGTCAAAGGAACAAAGTAGCATCCCCTTTCAAAATTGCGGATATAATCCCTCATAGACATCCCTTCCTGCTTAAGAATTAGGAACTCATTCTGCAGCTCCTCCCTTACGTCCACAGTAAAGTATTGCTCGTAAAATACTCTCTTAAATTCTTCCCAAGTGAGCATTTCCAAGTCTACTGTTAACTTGGCTCCTTCCCACCATATCATGGCATCTCCTCTCAGCATGTATATCGCACACCCAGGCCTTTCTAGTTCTGTCAGATGCAGATATTCAAATATCACTTCCATAGACTTGATCCAACTTTCAGCGATAAGCGGATCGGTAGAACCAGTAAACTCCTGAGGTCTCTGTCTTCTGAACCTCTTCTGAGGATCTTCTCTACTAACCATCCTCCCTGTTGATTGACCATTCCCCTGATTGGTTTGGTCAACCAAACGCTCTAAAAGTTGAGCCATACTATTAAGGACAGGGTTCATGCCTTCTGATTCCCCCTCTCCTTATATTGTTCCTCTTCTTCTATTACCTCGTCCTGCCATATCTGTAAGTGTGAGGATTCAGATTTAGATTAGTGATAAATTGTATTGATTGGGATTAATCGTGTATAATTTGAGGGTTTTACGAAAGAAATCTGATTTCCTATTGAATTCAGACGTTGCTCTAGTTTTTAGAAAAATCAATCGCAGCAGTATTGTAGCTTGCGTCTGGATGGATTTCGAATTTCAGTCGTTGCGTTTGTGTTGCGTCTGGCAGTCGTTGCGTTTGTGTTAGTTGAAACTGGTAGTAGGCGCGCACAAATACAAGGATCAACGAGGAAGTGCCATGTGTTGGTTACTATTATGCACGAGGGAACCAGTCGCGGGAGTTGTTCCTTGTGCAGCTGTTGGTTTTTATGCGTCGACTGGATTTGATGACGTGGGCACTGTGACGTCGTTTGATTAAGTTAAACGCCGTGTTTTGAATGTTGCGACTGGGTGACCAGCTGTGGATTTGAGGAACCAGTCGAGGGAGCAACGCGACGTCGTTTTGATAAGTTGAAACGCTACGTTGCGAGGTTTGCGTCTGGTTCCAGTTGTGAGGAATCTACCAGCTTTTGGTTTAGCTTGCGTCTGGGTTATTTAGCGCCTTGCGACTGGTAGTTGTTGCGAACGTATTTGCTACCAGCTGTTGGAGTGAGACGGCGACGTTTTGTTTAGTTGCGTCTGGTTGTTGCGACTGGATAGTTGCGACTGGATTGTTGAGTCTGGATTGAAATTAAGGGCAACGACTGGTTGCTGATATTAGACTTCTACTGTTAACAACGACTGGATTCGTGAGCAGCAGTCGAAGAGATTTGAGATGTGTATATAGAGGTGTTGATCGACACTTAGAATAATTGGGAGCCAGATATTTATTATCTCTTTTTTTCCAAACCCTCGTCGAGCTACTGTTCACCGTGACTTTCCACCGCCGATTTCCATCGCATCCAGCCTTTGTTTTTGACGTTCTTGGTGGCGCTGGACTCCTTGAGACTTGCTCTTTCCATTGATACTAGTTTGGAAGCTAGGAGCGACGAGTTGAGAAATCGGCCATGAATTGCTATCTTTTATGGATGGGTTTTCAGGATACAACCAGATTAAAATAGCAGAAAGTGACACTGCTAAAACTGCTTTCAGATGCCCAGGAGCTATTGGCACTTTCGAATGGCTGGTAATGCCATTCGGACTGAAAAACGCAGGGGCTACGTACCAAAGGGCAATGAATCTGGTTTTTCACGACATGATTGGCCATCATTTGGAGGTCTATATTGACGATATAGTGGTGAAATCAAAACAGGCCACTGAACATGTACAACATTTAAAGAAAAGTTTCCAGCGCATGAGGCAGCACGAGTTAAAGCTAAATCCACTCAAATGCGTTTTTGGAGCAAGAGCAGGGAACTTTCTGGGATTTCTGGTGCATCACAGAGGCGTTGAGATAGACCAAAATAAAGCAAAAGCGATCATGGAGGCCAATCCACCCCGAAATAAGAGAGAACTACAGCGTTTCCTGGGGCAGGTAAACTATTTAAGGCGTTTTATTTCAAATTTAGCCGGAAAAACAAAGGAGTTTTCACAATTGCTAAGGCTGAGAGATACTGAGGCTTTTCGATGGGAAGCTCAACATCAAACTGCCTTTGACAAAATCAAAGAATATCTGGCAAAGCCACCAGTCTTGGTACCCCCCAGGTAGGGAGCTCCTCTCTTTTGTTTTTGTTTGGGTCTGTGTTGCCCATTTGCAGGAGCATTAGGTAATCAAGCTGGGCCGAGTGGAAGTTCAGCTGGTCGATCCCCGCGTCCCTGAGTCCCAGTCTATTTATGTTATGTATTGAACCGGGGGATGCCCCGTGTTATCATGTATTGGGGATCTGTATTTTGAATTGATATTGTGTTTACTTGTTGTATGAGTTTGAGTTAACTCATATTTTGAGTATTGAATATTTTTAATGTATGATTTGAAGTTCAGGCCCATTGTATTTCGAAAAATTTTTAAGCCCTGATTTTAAGCTTCCGTGTTTATGCGTTTATTATGTGTTAATTGTTAGTTATTAGCACGGGGCCTGACATTTTTGGTATCAGAGCTTAAACTGGGATAAGCTCGATTTCTTTTGATCACACTCGAGTCTAGGCACAGAGTTTTGATTTGATTTTGATTGCCTCTGTGACTTATGTGATCTATTATCTGTCTTGTTGTTCTATCTGCTGTGAGATCTTACCTCTAGGCTTGTTTAGATGCCGCCGAGACGAGGAGGAGGTAGGAGGACTAGACGTTCTGAGGAGGAGTCTAGAGCAGGTAGTGATGACGATCAGGTTGAGGACGTCACTAGGCAGATAGGTGGAATGGAGTTAGTCTTAGCCCGATTTCTGCGTTGGCCGGTACTGAGGGTGGCGCTAGGGCTGAGGCGTGGCTTGTTCAGATGGAGGAGCTATTTGATACCCTGGAGTACGCTCCGGAAAAGAGACTGAAATTGGCAGTGCTGCAGCTACGAGATGATGCACAGCGCTGGTGGAGGAGTACATCTAGGATGCTTCGAGATAGTGGGACGATGCTTACTTGGGATGCTTTCTGTGAGGCTTTTCGACGCGAATACACTCCAGAGTCCTACTTCGCAAGCCGAGAGCATGAGTTTGATAATTTGAAGCAGGGTGATATGCGTGTGGCCGAGTATGCGAGGCGGTTTTCTGCACTTCTAGTGTACATGCCAGCTGTGGCGAACCAAGAGCGAACGAAGAGGAACAAGTTCTTGAAGGGCTTGAGACCTGACCTTTATCGGATGGTGCTGTCTGGGTCCCCGGAGACTTTTATGGAAGCTGTGAACAATGCAGTGGATATCGAGGAGAGTTTGATGGATCCCGAGGCTCCAGTGCATCAGACGACCGCACGTGCTTCTCAGCCAGCTCAGGCGGTGTCTCAGTCGTATCAGTCTCCTCAGGGGTCACAGCAGTCGAGTCGCCAGCAGTTTAGACCTAGAGGGAAGCAATTCAAGAAGAAGGGCCATTCGAGTTCTTCTGGTTCCGTGAGCTCTGGTTCTGGCAGTGGTTCTGGTAGCGGTTCTGGAGGCAGATTCTGTAGTCAGTGCGGAGGGAGGCATGAGACTTCGCAGTGTCGAGGAGTCCGAGGACTCTGCCATCTTTGTGGTCAACCGGGACACTTCGCTAGAGCGTGTCCTTCGATTGGAGGATGGTCTACTGGTCAGTCGCAGCAGGGTTCCGCTAGTGGTTCCTCTCAGCGACAGCAACCTTTTGCTTAGTCCCAGCGATCTGGTTTTCAGCCTCGTGAGCCGTCACCTTTTGGAGGACCTTCCCGACCCCCGTTCCAGATTCCCCAGCAGGCGCAGGCGCAGGCGAACGCCTTGACGGGAGATCAGGCTGAGGAGACTCCGGGCATGGTGATTATAGGTACATGCTCTATTTATGATTATCCTGCGAGAGTTTTGTTTG
>KQ995497.1:0-21434 GCA_001598015.1 Dorcoceras hygrometricum
CTTAAATTAAAAAATTTCACATGAAATCTTGAGTAAAGTGGAATTTAGAAAGTTCCGTGAAGTTCATAATTGCAAATATATTTTTTGTATGGGAGTTCTACTGCGGTCATGTTAGTTATAATAGAGTCAATATTTTCACCCAAACCCAAGAAACTACGGATCTTCGAACATTCCTAGGTCGCTCCCAGTTAATAGCTGCCTCGACCTTACTCGGGTCCACTGAAATACCTTGTGCAGAAATAAAATGACCCAAAAAGATTACCTTATCCAACCAGAATTCACACTTATTGAACTTTGCATACAGCTGTGAATCTCTCAGTTTCTGCAACACCAACGTGCTTCTTATGTTCTCTATAGCTCCTCGAGTACTCCAGAATATCACTCTATGAAGACACAAAACGATCGATGTACTCACTAAAGACGCGGTTCATCAAATCCATGAAGAAAGCGGGGCATTTGTCAATCCAAACGGCATCACAAGAAACTCAATAATGCCCGTATCTAGTCTGGAACGCCATCTTCGCCACATCTGCATCTCTAATCCGCAACTTGATGATAACCAGATCGCAGATCAATCTTGGAGTATATGGCCGATCCCTGCAGCTGATCGAACATATCATCAATTCTCGGCAAGGGATACTTGTTCATGGATCGTTGCTTTATTCAGCTGCCAAAAGTCAACACACATCCTCATAGATCTATCTTTCTTCTTCACAAAAATAATCGGGGACCCCCAAGGCGACATACTCGTCCTAATAAATCCCTTCTCTAGAAGGTCACGTAACTGGTCCTTAAGTTCCTTCAACTCAGCTGGCGCCAACCGATACGAAGCTCTTGAAATCGGAGGGAATCCAGGAATCTCATCGGAAATCACATTTGGGAACTCTCAGACAATCGGGATATCACTCAACTCTATCCGTGATTCTTGGGAAACACCCAAGGCATAAATCATGTACCCAGAGTTCTCGAGTGACAACAGACTAAACATCTCCATGGCTGACACTAGTGGAATCTTCGATCGCGAATCAGCACCGTAGAAATCCCACTTTTCCCCGAATTGAGGTCTAAACCTCACTACACCATGGAAACAATCAACAATCGCTCTATAACTGGATAGCACGTCCATACCCAAGATACAATCAAAGTCTCTAATCTCCAGAGAAATCAAATTCGTCACCAGCACGTTCGCCTCAAATCTAATAACGCAATCCAAAACTACCTCACGGGAAAATAAACTCACGCCAGCAGGGGTTGAAACAGATACAACATCACACAGTGGGATAGAACTCAACCCACACTCATATACAAACAGATCAGATATAAAAGAGTGTGATGCTCCAGTATCAAACAAAGCTCGTGCAGGAAAGTCAAAAATAGTATAAGTACCTGCAATAACTCCTCAGGCATATCATCAGCTTTCTCTCTCGTCAGGACATTCACTTGAGCTTGCTGAGATCCCGTGAGGTCTAGAAGATCCTCCGAACCTAGACGGTTCTCGCGGTTGGAATCCTGATCATTGGGACTGGACAAAAGGGTTCAGTCTCTGCGAAGAACCGCCAGCTGAACCTTGCTGCGACTGATTTGAGGGTTGTACCCCCATCAAAGGACACACTCTCGTGAAATGCCCAGCTTGTCCACACTTATGACAAAGACCCTGAACTCCACGGCACTAAGAAGTCATATGCCTACCTCCAAACTGACCACACGTCACTCCCCAGAGCCACTACCATCAGAACTAATAGAACCAGAAGAACTCAAATTCGACCATCTCTTAAACTGCTTTCCTCGAGGCATGAACCTCTGGTTGTTAGATTGATGCGACATTTGAGGAGGCTGAAATTAATGCGTCCCTTCTGGCACGGGTTGAAAACTGCATCCAGCTTTTGGCTGAACCTGATTCTGCGCTTTCAAAAGACTCTCCTCAATGTCCATCGCCCTATCCACTGCCTCAGCATAAGTCGCAGGAGAACTAGATAGCACCATTCGGAACAATTCGACCTCAACTCTCTCAGAAACTTGTTCCTCTTCGTCCTCTCCTGGTTAGCAACATGGGAAAATACTCACCGCATCAACAACTCTCCATATGCTCAACCATCCTTCAGCCATCAGAACACCCTCAGCGCTAGTAAACGTAGGGGGATTCGTCCGCTAAAATCTAGCCAACACTAGTTCCATCTCGCCAATCTGCCTGCTCACATCTTCCACCTCAACCTCTGCCTGTCTAGCTCGATTACGCAAAGGCACACTCTACTGAGCAACATCCTCATCACTCTCGGGAGCCCTAGACTCCTCAACAGTCTGCCTATTGACTCTACCTCTACCTCTCCTCGGTGGCATCTATAAGGTACTCAAAGATAAGAACCAAAAGCAGATAATTCATAGAGGCAGATAACAAAATCATAGAAATCACAAATTCAATCACAAACAAAAAGCTCAAAATCTGTGCCTAGACTCAAGTGTGATGGAAAAGAATCGAGTTTATCCCAGTTGAAGCTCTGATACCAAAATGTCAGGTCCGGTGCTCTAAATCAGAGATTAATTACTCAATTAATCATAATTACACGGAAGCATAAAATATGGGCTAAAACTTGTCTTTTGGGCCTGAATTGAAATTATCATTTAAATACAAACATAATCAAAATACGAATCTTAACTCAAAAATCCAAACAACAACAGCAGCAATACTGAAGGCATCCAAATATCTCAACAAATACAGATCCCCCAAATACAATATTCACGTAGGGCATCCCTCGGTTCAATAATTAAATACACATTATTTATCTTTTCATATTTTTTTATATAATAATTTGTGAAAGTAAAGAAATGAAGACATACATATGACATATATGTATATTGGAGGGAAAAGAAGGCAAATTTAATAAAGTTGTGTTTAACAGTTTAGGTATTAGATATTTTATTATTTTAGATTATTTATAAAATTAATTTAGAGGATTAAAGATTTACGTGTGGCCATTTGGTTGTGTGATTACTGATTTGTGATTCACAAATTGTGAAATGTGAATTTTGTGCTTGTGATGGAGGTGAGGGTGGACAATGGAAAGGCAGTCACTAAATTTTGGGATTTATATTTTAATTGTTAAATACATTATTATATTTTTGGTTTTGATTGAAATAACTAGATGTATGGTTTCAATTTTGTAAAAAAAAAATGATTCACATGAATTATAAATTCAACTCCACCGGGGCTTCAAAATTTTGAGATATGAGGTTCATTTGATAAATTTTTTTATTTGATTTAGTTTATTATGAATCTTGTTAAGACGATTCTGTGTAATAAAATGGATAATGACTTTTTGACGGATTTCATGGTTATTTATTTTGAGTGAGATGTCACGGACTTGAAAAAAAGAATCGATATACATAAGAAGAAAAAAATTAAATTAAAAAATTTCACATGAAATCTTGAGTAAAGTGGAATTTAGAAAGTTCCGTGAAGTTCATAATTGCAAATATATTTTTTGTATGGGAGTTCTACTGCGGTCATGTTAGTTATAATAGAGTCAATATTTTCACCCAAACCCAAGAAACTACGGATCTTCGAACATTCCTAGGTCGCTCCCAGTTAATAGCTGCCTCGACCTTACTCGGGTCCACTGAAATACCTTGTGCAGAAATAAAATGACCCAAAAAGATTACCTTATCCAACCAGAATTCACACTTATTGAACTTTGCATACAGCTGTGAATCTCTCAGTTTCTGCAACACCAACGTGCTTCTTATGTTCTCTATAGCTCCTCGAGTACTCCAGAATATCACTCTATGAAGACACAAAACGATCGATGTACTCACTAAAGACGTGGTTCATCAAATCCATGAAGAAAGCGGGGCATTTGTCAATCCAAACGGCATCACAAGAAACTCAATAATGCCCGTATCTAGTCTGGAACGCCATCTTCGCCACATCTGCATCTCTAATCCGCAACTTGATGATAACCAGATCGCAGATCAATCTTGGAGTATATGGCCGATCCCTGCAGCTGATCGAACATATCATCAATTCTCGGCAAGGGATACTTGTTCATGGATCGTTGCTTTATTCAGCTGCCAAAAGTCAACACACATCCTCATAGATCTATCTTTCTTCTTCACAAAAATAATCGGGACCCCCCAAGGCGACATACTCGGCCTAATAAATCCCTTCTCTAGAAGGTCACGTAACTGGTCCTTAAGTTCCTTCAACTCCGCTGGCGCCAATCGATATGGAGCTCTCAAAATCGGGGCAGTCAATGGCACTAACTCAATGCTGAAATCAATCTCTCGTCTAGGAGGGAATCAAGAATCTCATCGGGAAAAACGTCTGCGAACTCTCGAACAATAGGAATGTCAGTCAATTCCAGTCGTGACTCTTGGGAGACATCTAGGGCATAAATCATGAACCCTGCGTTATCAAGCGACAACAGGCTAAACATCTGCATGACAACACTAGTGTAATCGCGATGGCGAATCAGCACCGTAGAAGTCCCACTTTTCCCCGAATTGAGGTCTAAACCTCACTACACCATGGAAACAATCAACAATCGCTCTATAACTGGATAGCACGTCCATACCCAAGATACAATCAAAGTCTCTAATCTCCAGAGAAATCAAATTCGTCACCAGCACGTTCGCCTCAAATCTAATAACGCAATCCAAAACTACCTCACGGGAAAATAAACTCACGCCAGCAGGGGTTGAAACAGATACAACATCACACAGTGGGATAGAACTCAACCCACACTCATATACAAACAGATCAGATATAAAAGAGTGTGATGCTCCAGTATCAAACAAAACTCGTGCAGGAAAGTCAAAAATAGTATAAGTACCTGCAATAACTCCTCCAGGCATATCATCAGCTTTCTCTCTCGTCAGGACATTCACTTGAGCTTGCTGAGATCCCGTGAGGTCTAGAAGATCCTCCGAACCTAGACGGTTCTCGCGGTTGGAATCCTGATCATTGGGACTGGACAAAAGGGTTCAGTCTCTGCGAAGAACCGCCAGCTGAACCTTGCTGCGACTGATTTGAGGGTTGTACCCCCATCAAAGGACACACTCTCGTGAAATGCCCAGCTTGTCCACACTTATGACAAAGACCCTGAACTCCACGGCACTAAGAAGTCATATGCCTACCTCCAAACTGACCACACGTCACTCCCCAGAGCCACTACCATCAGAACTAATAGAACCAGAAGAACTCAAATTCGACCATCTCTTAAACTGCTTTCCTCGAGGCATGAACCTCTGGTTGTTAGATTGATGCGACATTTGAGGAGGCTGAAATTAATGCGTCCCTTCTGGCACGGGTTGAAAACTGCATCCAGCTTTTGGCAGAACCTGATTCTGCGCTTTCAAAAGACTCTCCTCAATGTCCATCGCCCTATCCACTGCCTCAGCATAAGTCGCAGGAGAACCAGATAGCACCATTCGGAACAATTCGGCCTCAACTCTCTCAGAAACTTGTTCCTCTTCGTCCTCTCCTGGTTAGCAACATGGGGAACATACGACAGAAGCGAGGAAAACTGTCTAGCGTACTCAGCCACCCTCATGTTCCCTTGCTTCAGATTATCAAACTCCCTCTCACGGTTATTGTAGTACGACTCAGGGGTATACTCCTGACCAAAAGCTGCACAGAAGCTCTCCCAAGAAATCAAAACTCCACTCTCTCTCATGACTCGGGAAGTACCCTTCCACTAGCGTTGAGAATGATCCATCAACTGCAAAACAGCCAACTTCAGTCTCCTCTCCTGAGAATACTCCACCGCATCAAACAACTCCTCCATATGCTCCAACCATCCTTCAGCCATCAGAACACCCTCAGCGCCAGTAAACGTAGGGGAATTCGTCCGCTGAAATCTAGCCAACACTAGTTCCATCTCGCCAATCTGCCTGCTCACATCTTCCACCTCAACCTCTGCCTGTCTAGCTCGATTGCGCAAAGGCACACTCTACTGAGCAACATCATCATCACTCTCGGGAGCCCTAGACTCCTCAACAGTCTGCCTATTGACTCTACCTCTACCTCTCCTCGGTGGCATCTATAAGGTACTCAAAGATAAGAACCAAAAGCAGATAATTCATAGAGGTAGATAACAAAATCATAGAAATCACAAATTCAATCACAAACAAAAAGCTCAAAATCTGTGCCTAGACTCAACTGTGATGGAAAAGAATCGAGTTTATCCCAGTTGAAGCTCTGATACCAAAATGTCAGGCCCGGTGCTCTAAATCAGAGATTAATTACTCAATTAATCATAATTACACGGAAGCATAAAATATGGGCTAAAACTTGTCGTTTGGGCCTGAATTGAAATTATCATTTAAATACAAACATAATCAAAATACGAATCTTAACTCAAAAATCCAAACAACAACAGCAGCAATACTGAAGGCATCCAAATATCTCAACAAATACAGATCCCCCAAATACAATATTCACGTAGGGCATCCCTCGGTTCAATAATTAAATACATAGTATATAACTGGGACTCAAAATGGGGATCTACCAGCCGACGCTCCACTCGGTCCAGCTAGATTACCTGAAGATCCTGCAAAGGCCAACACAGACCAAAGCAGCCCAAAAAGGAAAAAAACAAGGTCAAACCTCAGTACGAAGAGCATCGATAAATTAGCAATCATATCAGACATGCAATATTCAAACATGCAATGCATGAGGACTACCAAGAATCATCGGTAAGCAAAGCACAGCAACTTAGCTGTGCAATAAAATCTCAATAATCAATCAGAATCCAAATCACAGCGACTCAGCTGGCTATCGCGACTCAGCAACGACATTGGATTCTCAGCACGGCGAATCAGCCGGCAAATCGCGACTTGACGATTATAAGGTCTCAAAGAAGCCGGCTCAATATGCTATGTATGAATGCCAAGTAAAATCATACTCACAACAATCATATAATTAACACGCATAGGCAATAAACACACGAATCATCATCGTAATCTATCCAACCAAGCAGCCTCATCTAGCACATAATCATAGCAGCTCATACACGAGTGGAAATATTCTCAAGCTGATATTAAAGCTGCTAATATGATCTCAGTCGTACCTCACCCTCTGCACGGCTACTAACTCACGGCTACTACCTCAACAGATCACATGAGAGCAAAGCACCAACAGCTCGCATACGTCGACAGCCTACCAGCTCACCAAGAAAATCAACAGCAGCTGCTCATTCAACCACACTGCAAAAACCCAAGAGCTCAAGCGGAACGTGAGAACTATCGGCCGGAAATCACGAAAATGTTCGAACGCTTCAACCACATCGCACCCACTCGACAAGTCGACCCGAGGCTCCAAAGTCGTACCAAACAAAAGGTCTTGGAGAGAGGAACTAGACGCCACCAACCTTGCTCCAAACGGCGGCGTAAATCGACAAAAATCGGAAGAAATCGAGTACGATGAACAGTAAAGGTTTGGGGAACAGTACGTATTGAAGGCTATCTGGAAAGAAGATAGGGAATATCGGGTCTGAAATTGGCTAAGTGTTGTTCGACACTTATATTTATTCTCCCAGTTAACGCTACAGTGAAAGTCAACCAGCTCAGATCTTAGCACTACACCAGATTGGACTCCTCTACGCTATACCAGTTTGCGACCACCAAAAGACGTCGCACAGAAGTCCAGCTCAGGACGAGAAACTTAGAGTATCCAGCGTACAGCTCAGAACAACGTACAGATCAGCTCTTGGATCCACTCGCGCACCTGTAAGTTATTTTCCATCCCGTCTCTTTTCAAACAGCTCACGCCTGATCCGCTCTATGTCCAACCGAAGATCATCAACAGCTTAGACCAATTCTCCTTATCTGGATACCCGACAGTTCACGTCTCCCTTGGTTAATCCTCATCCTGATCTGATTAATCACCATCTAACAATTTCTAGTCCTCACACTTATTGTCCAGGATTTTACTGGCCAGTTAAAACATTGGTGGGATAATGCCTTATCCCTTGAATCAAATATCATTATTCTTAATCACACTATCCAAGTTGAAGACAATAACGGTAATTTCAACGAACAAAATGATACATGTGAATTCCTGATAATTACAATTACAATGTATTTTATAGGTAATCCAAAAGAAGAGTATAATTCATCCAAATTAGTTCTAATGAATCTCCGATGTCCAACCCTGTCTGATTATAGATGGTACGAAGATGTTTTCCTTACTCATTTTCTTAGAAGGGAATACTGTAATATGTCTTTCTGAAAAGAAAGGTTAATAATGGGATTACCTAGCTTTTCGCTGTACGAATCCTTCAAAGGCTTCGAAGCGAAGTTGGTAGTTACGAAATTCATTTTAATGACATGACTTTTGTTCAACTATTTGCATTTATAAAAAAAGAGGGTTTACCTTATGTTCAGAACTAAAACTTCAAGCTAAATATAAATTTGACAAAGCCACAACCAAAAAAGAACGGGATCCTTCTGTTAAATGTTCGGTCTAATGAACATAGACCCTCCCTCAGTACGCCGAAAAAAGAAAAACAACAATTTTAAACCTTATTACAAAACCCGAACCAATACCAGCAGAAAGTATAGAAAAGCTAAAAGCAACAACAATACTACAACCGTAAAATGTTGGAATTGTAACCAACCAGGACACACATCCACTATCTGCCTTAAATAGCTTAAGAAAAAATCAAAAGAAAATAGAATCAATAATCTCATTGATGATATTACTAGTGATTCAAGCACATATAAAAAAGACTAAACCGAAACTGATAATGAAACCCCACCCATAGAAAAATTCACGTTGAAAATCTTACTGAAGAAAACATTAATAATTTTATAAATTCCATACAAAAGGTTGATGGTATGTTAATGTTGATCTCGTCATAAATGACTTCAGAATACTTTAGTAGCTTGGTTGACTCCGACGCAGATCACAATGTACTAAGAGAAGGAGTTATACCATCCAAATATTATGAAAAACAACTGAAAAAATATATACTGCAAATTCAAAACCTTTAGATGTAAGATACAAATTATCCAAAGCACATATATGTAACAATGGATATCGTTTCAAAAATATCTTCACATTGGTACGTGATATTTCTTAAGATATGGTCCTTGGAACCCCATTTCTCACACAAATTTATCCTTTACAAGTCAATAATAAAGGTGTACTCACCAAAGTTTATGGACGTCACATCATTTTCCCTTTCATAAAACCTGTAAAAAGAAATTTTCTTACTCCAAAATTCCTCAATCTTCAAACAAATTAATTTGATAAATAATAAAAAAAAATCATATCAACTCATTAAAAGAGGAAATTCCTTACCACAAAATTGAGCAACAACTCGCTCTACCACATCTTAAACAGAAAATCTTTGAATTATAACTCCATATAATACAACAAATATGTAGCGACCTCCCAAATGCTTTTTGGAATGAAAAATTCATATAGTTTCCCTTCCATATGAAAAATATTTTAGTGAACAAAATATACCAACCAAAGCCCGACCTATCCAAATGAACCAAGAATTTTTAAAATACTGTCAAATGAAATTCAAGATCTTTATCCAAAAAACTCATTAGACCATCCAAATCACTTTGGAGTTGTTCAGCTTCCTATGTTGTCAAACAGGCTGGACTCGATTGAGGTGTCCGACGATTGGTCATAAATTACAAACTCTAAATAAAGTATTACAATGGATCAGGTATCCAATCCCTAAAAAACGAGACCTTATTAATCGATTACATTCAACTAAATATTTTCAAAATTTGATCTAAAATCCGGATTTTGGCATATACAAATTGCCGAAAAAGATAAATATAAAACAACCTTGACTGTACCATTTGGCCATTACGAATGGAACGTAATGCCATTTGGCCTAAAAAATGCGTCCTAAGAATTTCAGAGGATCATGAATGATGTTTTAACCCCCACACCGCTTTTAGTATAGTATATATCGACGATATCCTTATTTTCTCTGAAGATATCAACCAACATTTCAAACATCTCCAACATTTCCTTCATATTATTAAACACAATGGTTAGTATTTTCTCAAAAGAAAATGAAGTTATTTCAAACCTCAGTGTGATTTTTAGGACATGATATATCAAAGGGATCAATCAAACCAACTCATCGAGTCATTAAATTTGCTGAAAAATTCCCCGATCAGATCAAAGACAAAAATCAATTACAGAGATTTTTATGAGTCTCAATTATATAGCTGAATTTTTTCCTAACCTTCGACAAATTTCTCAACCATTATACGAGAGATTACAAAAGAACTCCCCCCATGGTCTAATGTTCATACCAGTATCATAATGGACATCAAAACTAAAATCAAAACCCTTCCTTGTTTAGGGATACCGCACCCTAAAGCGTTCATGATTGTAGAAAAAGATGCCTCTAACATAGGTTACGAAGGTATTCTCAAACAAAAATTAACATCCAAGAACAATTAGTTCGATTTCATTCTGGTCTATGGCTCGGACCTCAAAGAAATTATTCTACTATAAAGAAAGAAATTTTATCAATTGTTTTATGCATTTCAAAATTTCAAGATGACCTTTCCAATAAAACATATTTATTATGAGTCGATTGTAAATCCGCAAACGAAGTCATATTAAAATATGTTCAAAATATTGTTTCAAAACAATTTTTGCACGATGGCAGACCATCCTCTCTATTTCGGATTTTGAAATAGAATTCATATGAGGAGAAAATAATTCTCTTCCAGACTTCCTTACAAGAGAATTTTTACAAGGAACACAAAATATTTGTGCAGATGGGTCCTTCAAAGCAGAAACTTCAAGCTCCAAAGGATTATGAAATGCCCCAAACTTCAAAACCTCTCGTCCCATCATAGCTACAAACTCCTCAAAACTCAACTAATCAAAGGCCTAATTTTCCGCTCCTCACTTCAAACTGCAACAGATATAACCCGCTTCAAAACCTTCCTGAACTACCTTACAAATCAGTTTTAGCATCCCCCTCATCAAACAACCTATTCAAACTTCTGGCAAACCAATACTGGGATACTGACCACTCCCAAAAAATCCAAAAGTTTTACGAACTTATTTAGTGGACACTGATTCCGTAGAAATTTTCCACAAACAAGATGCTCAAGGAGATACTAGTTTTTCCAAATGTATTATCAAACAAGTCATCACTGCCACCCAATGTGATGGTATTTTCAAAACACGACCATTTTCAGTCCGATTTCAACCCCAAGAGTTCAATTATGTTGATTACAAAGCCGCTTGGTATAGAAAATTCTATATCAGACCTTTTACTCATTCATGGTTCTTCACATTCCACTCCGGATGTGATTCAAATTTCCCACTATGGTTCTTTGAATGGTGGAAAAAGATGGGATCAGACTCATCCATCCTACTACAGGATATCAAAAAGGAATTGGAAGTTTTCTTCGAAACCTCCTGTCTAACTAATTTCCAAAAACCTTTAAAATTTCATGCCGAATTTAAAGTACCATGGATTTTCGCATGGGACTTTGATTTCCAAAAACTTTATCGAGACCACGTTCCATATTCTCTGGTCAGCACCCATCGCATTAAATGGTTGGGTAAATTTCAAACTCATCTTTGCATGAAAATTCGATCCGCCATTTTCTGGCAACCGATCAAAAAATCAAATATTCTTCCAACAACACAAAACAAAAATCGCATGTCCCACCTCATACACCTCAACCAGCAAAGGATCATCTTGACACTGTTCAAAAAGATTTTCTTGATGCCTCAAAAAGGAGCCCGAATTACAAAACAAATTTTTTGAATTCTTGAGTCAGCGCTCTTCAAAAAATCATCCAAATCCAAAGAATCTGTGCCTTTAGACCATATGCTCACTTTCGATAGACGAGAACCCTTCCGGCTGAGACATATAAATCTCTTCCTTAATATCTCCATTAAGAAAAGCCGTTTTCACATCCATATGACATATTTCATAGTCATACCATGCTGCTATGGCTATCAATATCCTTATAGACTTGAACATTGCGACATGAGAAAAAGTTTCCTCAAAGTCAATTCCTTTCCTTTGAGTATAACCTTTTGCGACCAATCGCGCTTTAAAGGTAAACACCTTCCCATACGCTCCAAGTTTCTTCTTGTAAATCCATTTACAACAATTAGGAACAATTGCCTCAGGTGGATCCACAAGACTCCATACTTGATTCGAATGCATGGAATTCATATCAGATTCCATAGCTTCAAGCCTAGCATTTGACAGTGCCTCCTTGAAGGTCCTTGGATCATATCCAAGGTTAGGCTCATCATGGCCCTCTTCAAGAAGTAGACCATACTTCATGAGCAATCTGGAGATCCTCTCGGATCTCCTAGGAGCTGGTATCTCCTCTCTTGGTTGTTGGGGTGTGGGCTCTACATTTATGGGTGTCTTGCGGACATCTTCGAGTTCTATCATTTCCGCTTTTCTATCTAATATAAATTCTTCCTACAACATTTTTGCTTTCCTAGAAACAAACATATTTGTTTCTTGGGGATGATAGAAATAATAACCGACTGAGTTCCTTGGATACCCCACAAAATAGCATAAAATGGATCGACTATCCAATTTATCTACCACTACCTGCTTCACATAAGCAGGGCATCCCCATATTCTAAGATAAGAATATTTGGGAGGCTTTCCCATCCATATCTCATATGGTGTTTTATCCACTGCCTTTGAAAATGGACATTTTTTAACAACAGTGCTGCTGTTTCAAGCGCATATCCCCAAAAGGAAGGCGGAAACTCTGTGAACCCCATCATAGAACGGACCATGTCCATCAAAGTCCGATTACGATGTTCTGAAACACCATTCAACTGAGGTGTTGCAGGAGGAGTCCACTGCGAGAGAATCTCATTATCTTTAAATACTTTTGGAATTCGGCACTCAAGTATTCACCACCCGATCTGATCAAAGTGCCTTGATGCTTTGTCCCAATTGTTTTTCTACTTCATTACGAAATTCTTTGAACCTTTCAAGAGCTTCGGATTTGTTTCAAATACACATACCCATACCTCGAGAAATCATCAGTAAAGGTTATGAAGTAGGCATGTCCACGATTAGTGGTGATGCTAACCGGACCACAAATATCTGAATGGATCAAATCCAGCAGATCTTTGGCTCACTCCACATGTCCTTTAAAGGGAATCTTGGTCATCTTTCCTTTTAGAAAAGATTCACAAGTAGTGAGAGAACCAATATCAAACATATCAAACATGCCTTATTCCAATAGCTTGTTCATCCTTCTTAGGGAAATATGGCCTAAACGAGCATGCCATAAGAGTGCAGGATTTCGAGTATCCCTTTTGCACTTATTTGTTGTTATAACTTGAGCATTGTTAAATGGAATATCTTTCAATTTTAAATCATAGAGATTGTTTTTTAATTCACATGTACCAATCAAACATTCATTCTTGTAAATGTTGCAAACACTAAATAGACAAGAATATCCATCCTTATCAAGCATAGAAATGGAAACAATGTTTTTCACCAAATCTGGTATATACAAAACATCTCTTAAAACTAATTTAAAACCAGAATTCAATATTACATAAACATCTCCCACAGCTTTGGAAGCAACACTTGCCCCATTTCCCATCCTTAAGAGGGTCTCACCTTCCCTAAGCTTCCTAATTCTTGCCATCACCTGTAGATCATTAAAGATATGTGAGCCACAACCGGTATCCAATACCCAAGAAGAAGATTTAATTGAAATGTTTACTTCAATGTAGATCATACCTTTCTCAGAACCTTTCTGGGCAAGGTTTTCCCTACAGTTGCGCTTCCAATGCCCTGGCTTCTTGCAGTGATAATAGATATGATCGCTCTTGTCATCCTTCACAGGCGTGGCTGCCACAACGGGACTCGGAGCTTGCTTCTTTCTAGCCATGTTCCTTTTGCCAGCTGGGGTAGAAAGCTTCTTCCCTCGTGGTCCTTTCTTCGTACCAGACGAAGATCCCACGTAAAGAACCAACCTCTCCTTCTTTATGGTGGATTCATATGTCACAAGCATGTTCACCAACTCCTCAAGGGTTGGCTCCATCTTGTTCATATTGAAATTCACCTCAAAAGAGTCAAATGAGCTTGACAGTGACAGTAGCAACACATATCGATGGTCAACTCAACCGGCAACACAAGATCCATGCCAACGAGCTTGTCCACTAGCCCAATCAACTTAAGGCCATGCTCATGGACCGAAGTCCCATCTCATATGCGCATAGTGATTAGCTCTTTTACGGTCGCATGCCTAAGAGCGTGTGTTTGCTCACAAAAGAGCTCCTTGAGATGCATATGAATGTTAGCAGCACTCTTAGCACCCTCAAAACGCCTTTGTAACTCAAGAGACATAGAAGTCTGCATATAACACTTGGCTCTCAAGTCATGGTCACACCAATCCTTGAATGTTTGCAACTCCTCAGGACTGCAGTTAACTGGAGCCTCATCAGGGGGATACTTCTCAAGTGTATATGTAATCTTTTCTGAGTTCAAGACGATCTTTAAATTTCTTATCCAATTGAGGTAATTAGGTCTGGTTAGAACATGTTTGTCGAGTATAATAGATATAGGATTGAGAATCGAAGACATTTTCAAAAGTACTGAAAAGGACAGATAAATGTTAATAAATATTTTAAAATACTTCATAAGATATAAAGTATGGACTTTTACTTTTTAAATATATTGTTAGGATCAAGCGCTTACCACTAGGCCAAAAGCTATAGCTGTTAGCCAAGGTGCAACTTTATTTCCTTATAATGTGGCAGCGCAGAGTGCACCTATTATGTGCGTTAGGGTTGGACTGTTAGGCCCATGAGTCAGGGAAGTGCGTGTCTAACTGCTGGTGCTGTCTCAATTCCCGTAGAGATCAGTCTTACCCTTCCCCTACCGCCGGCCCTATCCCCAGCAGAGATAGTATTACCCGTTAAGATCTGGCATCACACTTTTACAGCCCACATGGCCAACCAGATCAAGCGGCGCAACGTCAGCAGCTTGACGTACGAGAACTTCCCAGGAGGTCACCCATCCCAGTACTGTTCTCACCCTTGCACGCTTAACTCAACATATATTCCTCCAACTGTTTTGACATTTTTCACTACCCTTTAGTAAAAAACTGGAAAACCCCATTTCCTCAGTAGGTACGTAAGGTCCAATTAGCGAATCATGATCCCGAATAATATTGGCCAATCATGATTCAAAAAAAGGTAGTTACCAATTGCATCTCTATGCAATCCTTTACGTAGACTTTTGTCTCACGTTTGATGAGGACCCAATAATATGACGTCGATCATCGTTACGTGTCAAGCCACACCCATCGATATCAAACCATAATGGACGGTGACCATGAATAATATGAGCCGAAATCATGGGAGTTCCACGTAGTTCACATCAAAATATCAATGGATGCCACAGCTTTCTGACACTCGGGCTCACTCAATAATATGAGCCGAGCACCTAGCGCGGGTAGCATTCATCATGCATCCACTGTCGATGGAAGACAAGGAAATTATAACTTCTTATAATTCCCTTTTCGACTTGATATTAATTTGAATCCTATTCAAATGAGGGTTTTTGTCTAAAAATTTATTTTGCCATGTTTTCGTATGTTTGCCGGATTCATGCAAATTCATTATTATAAAATAATAACACACGTACTCGTTATTTATAATATATCATGCATATATTATAAACAGTAAACTAACAAGGATGATCAATTTCTCCAAAACTATAGGTCCATGCAAGCAAAACAGGGACCTTGATCCAATCCTAAGGTATGCAAGGGATGCAATGCAAAATTACACAAGCATCCAATATTTAAATGTCTTGGATCTTCTCAATTCTTCATGGCCCACCATATTCCAATCTTGATCCCTTCCCTACATAAAATTTATACATAAAAAATCCATGGCACATAGTGATACGTCTCATGGGATGGGAACGAGCTATAAACCAAGCCCACTTAAAATTGATAGTTATTATAACCCAATCGAATAAATATCCTAGCATACACCTAATCGGGCTTGGGCTTTTGATCATCCTTCATGCATAATATCACATATCATACACCATCAATCAATTATCACAATAATCGGTTGATCAAATATTGTATATCTTGATAAAATCATTAACCGCCACGATTATAAATTAAATAATGAATAAACTCCTTTGTTTACCATTAATTATTTTATAACCGAATTTCTTGTGAATCAACATTCACTTTAAATAATAAAAGTCACACTTTAATTATTTATTTATGAGAAAAACATATATTTTTTGAAATTTAAACTTAAGGGTCCAATAAAACATTTTTCACTTCAAAAATTTGAAGTCCATTTAAATTTCACAAAATATCATCAACCACAATGACATATCAACTTAGGGCTCATGACACTTGAGTATCACAAAACACCTTTTGAGAACCCTAGTGTCATAGTCTTCACCGGAGATCCGTCGTCGGATTCCGGCCAACAACCAAATTTTTTGTCGAAGAGGACATGAGCAACCCGGTCGGGTCCAATGCTGCCCTAGCTGCCCAAAACGAGTAGCATACAATGCTGCCCTTGCTGCCCAAAACGGGTAGCATATAATGCTGCCATTTGTGTCTGAAAAGGGCTGCTCAACCTTTGTATTTTATGCTTCCGTTGCATTGTTGCGAATGAGCTATCCATCTACCAACAAGTGGTTTTAGAGATTTACCTATCAACCTTCAAAAGGTTGATGATGGCTCCAACTATATTATAAATAATCTAGATCTTGAAATGGTAGACACTATCTACAAGCTTCCAAGAGCACACCTTGCTCAAAAGGACTCCACTCCAAAATTAGGTCCACTACTAGAAAGATAGTTCTATCCAAAATATGCACTAGAATATTGAGGGTGTTGTACTATGTGAAGACAAGTTTTTTCAAACTCAAAACCAAGTCAAAACTTGTTTGAAAAATGGAGAAGAGGACGTGCATGAGGAGGGGGGGGGGGGGGAGAGGGACAACTTTTGAGTCAATCCAAAAATTACACCATCCAAGGAAACACATGTCTTGTATATTGTGAAAGGTGCCTCCAACCTTTCATCTCCCAATATTGTATGCATAGTTGGGCTATATTATACAATATGGTACCATGAGCTTAATTAGATCTCACTTGAATACCTTCAAGCCCACTAGTAAAAGAATTATTGATCTTTTAATTATTTGGGCTCCATAAAACCTACTAGTGTAACACTTGAATTAATTTAATTAAGTTCATGACATTAGTTTTCGAAAATAACCATTTCCAAAACTAATGATATAGCCATGTATATATTTTAATTTTTGAAACAATTTCAAATTAAAATTTATATCCCCTTATAAACTCCTTTTATAAGTTGCTCAACTCTTTGAACAAATTTTCTTCTCACCGAGATCTATAAAGCCAGTGTTTGTGTGACCCTCAATGGTTCAATGATACTACTAGCAGTGGGTTCACATCTCCATGTGATTCGGACTAAACATGTCCTTATATGAGCATACCCTAATAAGATCCATTCTTATCAATCAACTCCTTGATCATAACAATGTCATAATCAAATTCTGATAGTACCCAACCAGTCATGTTAAATGTCTAGCAGCATCGCTTACATGACTCCTTAGGTCAAATGATAGTGCCTGCAAGAACCATTCAATTATGGCTAGTGTACAGTACGGTCCCTTCAACTCATATATCCTGACCGATTCGACAACCATTGGTATATCGAGAGTTGTCACATAATCGATAACTATGTGTCATGTAGTAGTTTTATCAGATGTGTAACTAAAAAAACTCCTTTCTTAATTACCATCTCACTCTGATCAGAGATTTCCTTACTACAAATACATGAGGTCACATAGGATATCCAAACCCATAGGTAAGTGGTAAATCCCCGACTACAATGCATCGACTCCTATATGTTTTGACACTACACCCAATCTTTCCAATTAATGACTCCAGAGGATCCAGTAAACAAGTAAAAGTATAGCGCTAGCACATAGATCTCAATGTTGTCCCGGGTCATAAGGACTAATGGTGTACAAGCATAAAGTAGGATTTTCCACTCGATAATAAGAACCACTTGGAAATACTAAGGGAGGGTTGTTCAGTGCACTCTACACGACGCAGTTATTTATGCTTGGACATTCCCATGTCCACTACCAATGAAACATGGTACTCACATAGCAAATACCAGTCTCTAGCTCAAGCGGCCTTTATCGCTTTTATCCTTCTTAGTGGCGGCTGA
Source organism: Dorcoceras hygrometricum (assembly GCA_001598015.1). Classification (NCBI taxonomy): domain Eukaryota; kingdom Viridiplantae; phylum Streptophyta; class Magnoliopsida; order Lamiales; family Gesneriaceae; genus Dorcoceras; species Dorcoceras hygrometricum. Next base: position 18,236 of record KQ995497.1, read on the forward strand.
ATCGACTAGGAACAGTTTAGAATACACAGTATTCCAATATGAGTTTCATGATAGCCATCTCATTACCAGCTCACATTCTTTCTATTATGTGTATATTCAAGGACTTTATCTATTTTGCAAGCAAGTGTATATATATAAAGATGTGTCAGATAACCAATTTCAAGTATAATTATAATAAAGATTGTCATATACAGAGTTGTACATGATCCCTCGGCCAACACTTGGCTCGACGGGCACCTAACTCTAACATTAACAAGTTGACAGTTCAGACATCTTCTGTCCAGACATAAGGCATATGTTTCTGAGTTAGCTGATTAATGGGCCTTGCAATGCTGCGTGCAATAGAAGCCAGCTAATCCCATAACACTACGTATTTCTGGAATAGATGTAGGTCTAGGACAGTTGAGTACTACCTCAATCTTTCTAGGAGCGACAGAAATCCCATCACCTGAGAAATATTCCCAAGAAACACAACTCAATCTAACCAAAATGCACACTTAGATAGCTTAGCATATAACTGTTCGGTTCGTAAAATCTGCAACATGATTCTCAGGTGCTCTGCATGGTCGGCACGGTTCTTAGAATAAATAAGAATATCATCAATGAAGATTATCAAAAACTCATCCAACTATTTCTGAAATATGCGGTTCATTAATCCCAGAACCACTGTTGTTGCATTTGTCAATCCAAATGGCATGTCTATAAATTCATAAATGCCATACTGTGTTCTGAAGGTAGTTTTTGGAATATCTTCTTTTCGCACTCTCACTGATGATATCCTATGATCTCAAACCAATCTTCGAATAAACAGATGAACTTTGCAATTGATCAAACAAATCGTCTATGCGAGGCAATGGATATTTATTCTTGACTGTAGCTTTGTTCAGTTGGCGATAATCGGTACATCATCTCATGTACCCATATTTCTTTCGTACAAAGAACACAGGAGCACCCCAAGGGGAAACGATCGGTCTAATGCACCCTTTGGCAAGCAATCCCCAAGCTTTTCCTTAAATTCGTTCAAGTATTTAGGTGCCAATATTTAAGGATATTTTGATATTAGTTGCGTACCTGGCATTAATCCAATGTTGAAATCTATCTCCCGAACTGGAGTCGAACCAGGAATTTCATTTGGAAAGACATCTGCAAAATCTCTAACCACTGGTATATCCACCAAATCTGGGCTAGACTTGAATACATCCACGGCATACACTAAACATCCTTCTACATCCTTATGCAATAAACGTGCCATGGATATTACAAATATCAAAGGAATTTATCTCTCGACCCTTACCATGTAATGTCCATTCATTTGTTAGTTCCGGTCTGAATCCGACTACCTTCTGAAAACAATATACGATTGCCCTGTACTTGGTTCGTGTATCAATGTCACAATACAATCAAAATCTGATAAACGAAGCATTACACAATTTAATTCGATACATTTCCTTCGTACTGTAGTTCATAGTTCCGAACCAATCTGATTCGGAGGTCGTCGGAGTAAGCAAGCAACTCAAATAACTGCTCAATATCCTCTAACCAGCTTTCACATTCCACTGGATTTTTTGTTCCCCTCAGTGTTGGTGTTTTGAATGAGTGGAAGCTTGGCAATAAAGGTTCCCTAGGTATCGGAGTAACGTCCATTGGATCATGAGCTGTACTGCCTTGTTCAAGGACTTGCCTTGTCCGTGGTACATTCTGTGCTCGACATGGAGGCATATTTGATACTCACACGATTATTGCACAATTATAATCATATAAATTTCCATTTCCATCCTTTCTGATCGGCAAACCCATGTATTCTCATGAGAATATAATGTCAGGCCCGATGCAACATTGAGATTAACCACGCAAAACAAAATAGCGGAAGCACTTAAAGTGGTTAAAATTTTTCGCTTTGACCGGACTTGGAAAACATAATTTAAAATAAAAAGATATTCAAAATACTGGTTTTACAACAACTGAAAACCAACAACAGCAGATACAATAACAAATACAAGCATAGCAAGACTCCCTATAAGAGTACATCCCAAACCAGCAATAAACATTACATCCTTCCGGGGTACTCCCCGGAGGCTGTTCTACTGCTTAATATAAATAATATACATAATTGGGACACTCTATCCACCTCCCGAGGCACCACCAGCTGGGCCAGGGACACTCTATCCACCTTACGAGGCACCACCAGTTGGGCCATCTCCACGACCAGCTGAGAAACCTGGATAACATGAACAACACACACGCAAACAAACAATCTAGCCCCAGAGGGACATGGGGTCAAATGTCAGGCCTCGTGCTCACTCAGAGTTAAACCACGCAAAACAATAGCGGAAGCATACGAAAGTGGCTTAAAATTTTTGCTTTGGCCTGACAATTAAAACATAAAATTTAAAATACAATAATACTCAAAATATCTCAGTTAAATACACAATTCAGTACAACAGTACAGCATTAAAACACATATCAAGTACTAAACCACAACAGCTACAAAGCATAGGACAACCCCCGGCTAACAGTACTGATACATAATATGCTATACGCTAACTGGGACACTCTAACCACCTCCTGGGGCACCACCAGCTGGGTCTACTCCACGACCAGCAGAGTAACCATGGTAACCTGAAAACATATACAGGAAAACAACACCAGCCCTAGAGGGACATGGGGTCAAACCCCAGTACGGAGAGCAACTGAAAACAGCAGTTGGATAGCAATAGATAAAATGCAAATTCTATGCATGAGATCAAGGCTACAACCGAACACAGGGAGCCAACGGATTCCAAGGATAACTCAACAACTGGAATCTGAACAGAAGACAGTGGCCACAATGTGTGTGAGTATATTGGAGCTATCCAATCGTCTCAGCACATGGTACCAGGTGCATAATCCACGCTCAACCCGATGTCCCAACACGTGAGATGTGGGAGCTACGCACTCCGCTCACGGTGACTAACAGACCCAGCAGGGAGATGAGGGACGGGAGTTACACGCGCGCCTCTACAAACACCCTGGCACGCTCAATCAGCAAGCATAAGGCACGGCTACAAGAGATCTTAAACAACCTTGAACAGATGCGTATATGCAGTGCAACAAAATGCAACATATAACAAGACAATATACACAGTATCACGGAACAGCAAGCATGAGCACAATCCATGCCAAATCTCAACGCTATAGCAAGCTCACTTCCGTACCTCAA
>KQ995498.1:2176-20273 GCA_001598015.1 Dorcoceras hygrometricum
GGATTTCGGGAAGTGCGACTTCCTAAAAGTCAACAGGGGTCAAACCGGGATTTGACTCTGTTGAGGGGCAAAACGGTCATTTTGCTATTTGGGGTTTGATGATCTGAAAAATTGTTTTTCATATCATAACATTCAGTTTTGGAAACTGAGTCGATCGGTCCGATCTGATCGGCGATCGGAGTTACGATGAAGTCACAGCAATGGATATCGTCATTTGGACCCGGGCCCGATGGGCCGGTCCAAGTCCATTGTTAAGTCTATATAATTGTGATTATTATTAGACTTAATGACAACTACATACAACACTCATCAAAACCCTAAACCTAATTGCTCCACACGCCGCCTCCTCTTCTCTTCCTCGCCGCCGCCGTGCGCCGCCCGCCGTCGCCGCCAACTTCGTCGGAAAACGTTCCGGCTTAGTTTTTCGAGGAGTATTCGTTCGTGCTGATCTCGTCAGCGCTTCTAGTTCAGCCTGACGAAGGAGTCTCGGATCTGGTCGTGGACCGGATTGGCGATAATCTACCGCAATCTACCGAGAAGAGCCGGATTATTGTAATACCGGTTGGAGCCAGGCACAAGTGCCAGCAAGGTAACCCGCCTAAACGCCCTATGTATGACAATTATGAATTGTTGTTTTCGTATTGATCGTCTCCCGGCACCTGTTTTTATGTTCTTCCGCTGTCTCGCCGGGGGGCGGATCCGGATCCCCAACAAGGGGGATGCCCTGCGCTTTGTTGTTGTATCCAGTATATGGAGTATGATACATGTATTGCTGCTATACTTGGTTGTTGTGTTGTTGTTTGGTTTTATTACTGAGATATATTTTGAGTATCGCATTATTTTAAATTATATGTTTTTAACCGTCGGGCCTAAAAGCGAAAATTTTACCCACTTCTTGATAAGCTTCCACATGTGTTTGTCTGATTTGAGCACGAGGCCTGACATTTTGGTATCAGAGCTTAAGCTGGGATAAGCTCAACTTCTTTGATCACACTTGAGTCTAGGCACAGTGTTGTGGGTTGCGTGTGCTTGACTTATATGACTACGTGCTGCATATTTGGTGTTATATGCTTTCTTTGCTGTATCTGTTCTGTTTTTCCTTATCCTGTTGAGTGTTTTAGATGCCGCCAAGACGTCGTGGTCATAGTAGGGGTCTATTCCAGGAATCAGGAGGGCAGAATGAGGATCAGTATAGTGCGCCTAGTCATACTCTTGAGAGTAGTGGAGAGGAGGAGGCTGCAGCTCCGCCGGCTCCGGTAGAGAGAATGGATGTGGTCATAGCTTGGTTTCAGAGGATGAGTCCTCCTATCTTCAATGGTGATGAGTCGAGTGAGGACGTGGATTCTTGGCTCCATAGCGTCATAGATCTGTTTGATCGAGCCCAGTATGATGATGATCTCCGGTTGAGGTTGGTGACCTTGTTGTTGAGGAAGGTAGCAGAGCGTTGGTGGCGAGGTGCGTCTAGTACCTTACTGGAGGCTGGAGTTGGTATTACTTGGGACAGTTTTTGTGAGACCTTTAGGAAGGAGTATGTCCCAAATTCATATGTGGCTGCCCGTGAGCGGGAGTTTGAGTTTCTGGAGCAGGGTTCGATGACTGTGCGCGAGTATGCTCGCAAATTTTCTGCGTTGTTAGCTTATGTTCCCCATGTTGCTGGCCGGGAGAGGGCCAAGAGTACCAGATTTGTGGAGGGCTTGAATGAAGAATTTTATCAGAGTGTTTTGACAAGCAAGCCAAGTCTTATGCTGAGGCTGTGGATACTGCTATCCACATTGAGGAGGGCATGAGGAGCCGTCGTACACGCAGGGCGCAGGTAGCGCAGGCAGTACAGAGTGGTAGACATGTTGGTCAGGGAGCTCAGTCGTCTCAGAGTTCCCAGTCTACTCATTTTCCTCAACCGCAGCAGCAGCAACAGCAGATGGCTCAGCAGTCTGGCCGTGGTAGGTTCCAACCTCGCGGTCAGCAATTCAAGAAAAAGTCTGGTTCAGGATCTTCCGGTTCAGTTAGTTCGAGTAGCAGTGGATCCCAGACTGAGTTTTGTGGCTTTTGTGGTGGGAAGCATTCTTCCACACAGTGTGTAGGTGTGCAGGGTTCCTGCAACCTTTGTGGTCAGTACGGGCACTTTGCGAGAGTGTGTCCGTCAGCTGGATCACAGCAGACCGCGGCCCAGCCTCAGGGTCGTGGGGGTCAGTCTAGGAGCCGTTTGCAGCAGCAGTTTAAGCAGCCCCGTTTTGGTGAGACTCCGTTTAGGCCGTTTCAGCAGCCTGGCCCTTCGCGTTTTGGGCAGTCGTCTCAGCCTTTCTTTCCAGGACCCCAGCATGCTCAGGTTAACGCCTTCACGAGGGAGCAGGCCGAGGAGACACCGAGTCGGGTGATTGGAGGTACATGCTTTGTTTTGACTTTCCTGCTCGTGTGTGTTTGACACCGGTGCATCGCATTCGTTATTCTGATTCACGTGTTGCGGTTTGGTGAGCATGCCTTGTTAGCGAATTTGATCCGTTTGATGCTTTGGGATTTTGATTGTATAGTTGGGATGGATGTGCTGTCCAACTATAGGGCCTCCGTGGATTGCTTCCATGGGATTGTGCGCTTTAGGCCTTTGTCTGGCGAGAAGTGGGACTTCTACGGCCAGGACTCGAGATCGAAGATTCCGTTGGTCTCCGCGATGGAGATGTTTAGCTTGTTGTCTTTGGGAAATGCTGGCTTTATGATCTACGCTTTGGATGCGTCTTCTTCTTCTAGTGTTCAGCTTAGTGACGTTCCCGTGGTGCGACACTTCCCCGACGTGTTTCCGGAGGAGATTCCAGGTTTTCCTCCAAGGCGGGAGATAGACTTCAGCATAGAGTTGGTGCCTGGCACAGCTCCGATTTCTCGTGCCCCGTATCGTCTAGCGCCTGCGGAGTTGAGAGAACTCAAGGTTCAGTTAGATGATTTGCTGGAGAAGGGCTTCATTCGCCCTAGTATGTCACCGTGGGGAGCGCCCATTTTGTTTGTGAAGAAGAAGGATGGCTCAATGCGGATGTGCATTGATTTTCGTCAGTTGAATAAAGCCACTGTGAAGAATAAATACCCGTTGCCTAGAATCGATGATCTGTTTGATCAGTTGCAAGGTTCTGCGGTGTATTCTAAGATTGATCTTCGTTCCGGGTACCATCAGCTCAGAGGGAGGGAACAAGATGTCGCGAAGACTGCGTTTCGTACGAGGTACGGACATTTTGAGTTTTTGGTGATGCCGTTTGGGTTGACAAACGCGCCGGCAGTCTTCATGGATCTGATGAACCGAGTCTTCCGAGAGTTCATAGATCAGTTCGTGATTGTTTTTATATACGACATCTTGGTTTACTCGAAGACTCCGAGGGAGCACAAGGAGCACTTGGAGATGGTTCTTCTGAGGTTGAGAGAGCAGCAGTTGTATGCGAAGTTTTCCAAGTGCGAGTTCTGGTTGCAACGCGTTGTATTTCTGGGCCATATCATTTCAGCAGATGGAATTTCTGTGGATCCCAGTAAAGTGGATGCTGTGTTGAACTGGGATCGACCGAGAAATGTGTCTGAGATTCGCAGTTTCTTAGGTCTGGCTGGCTATTATCGTCGTTTTATTGAGGGGTTCTCTTCTCTAGCAAAGCCGATGACCCAATTGACCCAGAAAGATAAACGGTTTGTTTGGACTGAGCAGTGTGAGAATGCGTTTCAACTGCTCAAGGAAAAGTTAACTACTGCGCCTGTGTTGGCTTTGCCGTCCGTTTCAGGTGGTTTTGTTGTTTGTTCTGACGCTTCGCTTAATGGTTTGGGTTGTGTGTTGATGCAGAATGTTCGAGTCATTGCGTATGCCTCGCGGCAGTTGAAACCGCACGAGACTCGTTACCCAGTTCATGATTTGGAGTTAGCAGCGGTGGTCTTTGCATTAAAGATCTGGCGTCACTACCTGTATGGCGAGCAGTTTGTGGTGTACTCCGACCACAAAAGTTTGCAATATTTGTTTTCGCAGCCCGACTTGAATATGAGACAGCGTAGGTGGATGGAGTTGTTAAAGGACTTTGACTATGAGATTAAATACCAGCCTGGGAAGTCGAACGTAGTGGCTGATGCTTTGAGCAGGAAGGCTAGTGAGATGCTTGCGTCATTGTACATCTCTATCAAGAGCATCTTAACACTACGGGTTGGAGATTCTACCTGGCTGAGGATTGTGTGATGGTTTCATCGTTCCAAGTGGAACCGCAGATTGTTTCTACCATTCGAACAGCTCAGAGGACCGATCCGTCTATCCATGAGTTGAAATTGAAAGTCAGGGCTGGTGAACTTGAGGATTATTCCGTCTCGTCCGATGGTTGCTTGAGGTTCCATGGCAGGTTGGTTGTGCCTAACCTCATCGATTTGAAGGAGGAAATCCTTCGAGAGGTGCATTGCAGCAGACATAGTGTCCATCCTGGTGCACGGAAGATGTACCATGCTTTGAAGCCGCACTTTTGGTGGGCTGGCCTGAAGAGTGACGTGGCTGGTTTCGTTGCTCGTTGTTTGAATTGCCAGATGGTAAAAGCCAAAAGGATGAGACCTGGTGGTCTGTTGCAGAGTTTAGAGGTGCCCCAATGGAATTGGGAGCACATTGCGATGGATTTTGTGACGCATTTGCCTCATTCCAGCCGAGGATGTGATGCTGTTTGGGTGGTTGTAGACCGTTTGTCTAAGTCTGCACACTTCATTCCCTATGGGATGGCCTTCTCGTTGAAGAAGATGGCGAAGCTGTACGTTGATTTTGTTGTTAGATTGCACGGTGTGCCAGTTTCAATTGTGTCCGACCGAGATCCGAGGTTTACTTCCAGGTTTTGGAAGAGTTTGCAGACAGCTTTGGGCAATAGATTGGCTATGAGTACCGCGTATCATCCCCAGACAGATGGCCAATCTGAGCGAACTATCCAGACGTTAGAGGATATGTTGCGTGCTGTTGTGTTGGATTTCGGAGGTAGTTGGCAAGACGCGTTGTCTTTGGTCGAGTTTTATTATAATAACAGCTACCAAGTGACGATTGGCATGGCGCCTTTCGAGGCTTTATAGGGCCGCAAGTGTACATCGCCTTATTAGACAACGGATGAAGGCTGCCCAGGATCGCCAAGCCAGTTATGCGAATAGGAGGCTTCGCCCTCTTGAGTTTCAGGTTGGTGATCGCGTATTTCTCAAGGTTTCTCCGTTTCGCAGTGTGATGCGTTTTGGACGCAAAGGGAAGTTAGCCCCTCGTTATGTTGGTCCGTATGAGATTGTCGAGAGGATTGGCCCTTTAGCGTATCGGTTGTTGTTGCCGTCAGAGTTGTCCTCTCTTCATGATGTGTTTCATGTGTCGATGTTGAGGAAATACGAGCCAGATCCATCTCATGTGCTTGGAACTGACGAGGTAGAGCTAGATCAGTCGTTGAGCTATCAGGAATACCCTTTGCAAATCCTTGGCAGAAAGGAGAAACAGTTGAGGAATAAGACCATTCCGTTGGTAATGGTGCAGTGGAGCAAACATGGAAGGGAAGAAGCTACTTGGGAGCTGGAAGAAAAGATGCAGCGCGAGTGGCTGCATCTGTTTGAGTAGCCGTTGAGCTATATTTTCCAGTAGTTTGTAACTTTTGGTTGTATTTTCTTCCCTAGTTGATGTCAATTGTTTTCTCAGTTATTTTGAACTCTTGGCCTTGTGTTGGGCGATTTCTGTTTTGTAGCTTGCCGTTGTGTTGTTTCAGGGTTGTTGTGATTTCGAGGACGAAATCCTTTTTAGTGGGGGAGAAATGTGAGACCTGGAAATTGTATTAAGGATTAATTGTTGAATTAATCGGGTTTTAGTGATTTCTGGTGATTCAGATTTCATTTTGAATGTTTGGGTTGCATTTTCGAGTTGAGAATTGTATTTGGAGCATTTCTGGAAATTTTTTAGAATTTCGAAATTTTGGTGAAATCTGGTAAGCTTTGATGACGTCAGCATTCGCGTGTTTGCGTAGCGAGGATGACGTAAGCGTTGCTGCTTGAGAGATCTGGTATAGCGTAGCATGAGATCTGTTTTGTGTGAGATCTGGTTTTAGCACGGCGTCGTTTTGATTAAGAGCTTGTGGGTGAGATCTGTCCGCGTGAAGTCTGTTTTGTGTATAGCGTTTTGGCGACCAGATCTCAGCGTGCGACCAGATTTGATGATGTGTGCATTTTCTCCCGTTGCGTTGGATATCAGCTTTGGTGACGTAAGCAGCTTTCACCGTAGTTTTGCCCAAGCTTAGCGACCAGCTTTCAGCGTGTTTTGGTCCCAGATTCCAGCGTTGGTTTGTGTCCAGATTTCTCCTTGTTTAGCGCATGCATTGTTAGTTGTATTGTCGAGAGATCTATTTTTGTCGGTGGAATTATTTGATCAGATTTCTCGCGCCTATAAAATAGAAGCGTTGGCTTCGTTTCTTTTTATCAGATTCCATACTTAGAGAAATATTTCTCGATTTCGTCCTCTATTTCTTCAAACCCTTGTCACTGTTCACCGTGACCTTCTCTGGCCATTTCCCGTTGATTCCGACCACCATTTTTCACGCTTGAGGTAGCGTTGGACTCCTCTCGAAGAGCTCTTTCATCTCGTACCTATTTTGGAAGCTATAGTTGGCTGGAACGAAAGTACGAAGTGGCTGTTCTTGTGCGTGAGTTTCGTTGTGCAGGTAGCTTTCGATCTAGCTTTGAGATCTTGTTCTAGGCCTTGTTTTAAGCTTACTGTTAGATTGTGTGGGTAGAAAGGAAGGTTGATTTTGTATGTTAATTCCAGCCGTGAGCCTTTAGTGGTTGGCCGTGAGATTTGTTGTATTTTCCCCTGATATCTGTGCACCGTGTATTTGGCAGACTTTGTGCAGGCCGTGATTTGCTACGTTCCTTCGAGGAATCTGTTTTGTAGTAATTGTTGCACAAAAGTATAAGGTATGGATTGGTGTTGATGTTTTGTGCATATGTTGATATACTGATATGTCCAGCATGTGCATACACGCATTTTCATCTTCCTCTAGCCATCGTTGCTTCGTTGTTGTTGTTCTGTTTTCTTACCAGGATGCGAGGGCGAGCGGCAATACCGTACTCTCATCTCCCCGCTGGGTTATGTTAGCCCCTATGCGCCGAGTGGCTAACTACCATAGTTCATAGGTTGGGCAACAGCTGGGGCGTTGTTTGTTGCATCTGGTATGTGGGTGTGTGTCCCGGCGAGTGGCTAGCTACCACACTTGGAACACACCCTGTGGCCACTATCTGTTGAAAATCCAGTTGAGCTATGCATTGTTTTCCTTGGCGTCCATTCTCGGGTGGAGTCTTCTGTTGTGTTCCAGCATCCTATGCATAGAATCTGCATTTTATTCTTGCTGTTATTTGTTGTTTTATAGTTGCTCTCCGTACTGGGGTTTGACCCCTTGTCCCTCTGGGGCTTGGTTTGTTTCCGTGTTTGTGTATTTATAGGAAACCCAGGTTTTACAGCTGGTCGTGGTTTTAACCCAGCTGGTGGTGCCCCAGGAGGTGGCTAGAGTGTCCCAGTTGCATATAGCATACTTATATATATATGTGTATCAGTTAGCCAGGGGGATGCCCTGCGCTTTGTTGTTGTATCCATTATATGGAGTATGATACATGTATTGCTGCTATACTTGGTTGTTGTGTTGTTGTTTGGTTTTATTACTGAGATATATTTTGAGTATCGCATTATTTTAAATTATATGTTTTTAACCGTCGGGCCTAAAAGCGAAAATTTTACCCACTTCTTGATAAGCTTCCACATGTGTTTGTCTGATTTGAGCACGAGGCCTGACAAAATCTGTTCAGTGGGAGTGAGCAGATTGCGCGTCTATTTGGAGAAGTGAAGTGTTGGTCAACGGTACTGTGTGGACCGGTTCAGTTCGTGAGTTGGTGTAGACCGGTGCGGTTTAATGATTTCAGATTTGACCAAATATGGATGAGCAAGCGAGCCTTTGTCGCGAGATCTGTTTGTTTGGAGCGGGACTCCAATGCGACGTCGTTTGGGGATTGCGCGCGAGGATAGCGTAGCAGAGTCAGATCTGAGTTAGCGCTAAGATTTGAGATGGCGCCCAGATCTGAGGTAGCGTCCAGATTTGAGTGTTTGACCTTCCTGTAGCTCTGACTGGGAGATTTAAATATAAGTGTCGAGCAACACTTAGTCGATTCGAACCCGATATTTATTATCTTCTTCCCGAGAGCTTCACAAACCATTACTGTTCATCAAAACCTATTTCTTGAGATTGTCGTCGATTTACGCCACCGTTTGGAGCAAGATTGGTGGCGCTGAACTCGTCTTCCTTAGATCTTTCTATTGATACCAGTTTGGAGACTTGAATCGATGAGTTGATGGAACGCGAAGTAGTTGCAGGGTTCGATATCTCGCGATTGTTGTCCGGTGGTTCTATCGTTCTTGAGCAGCTTTGGGTAAGTGATTTCTTACTGACCCAAGCTTCGATATAGAGCTGGATAGTGCTCTGTAGGGTTGAAGTAGCTGTTTTAAGCTACGCGGCTTTAGGCTGTAAGCTGTATGAGCTTTGATGTGAGCTGACTATTAGATATCTTGGCAGATTTGAGCTCATAGGTATCTTCTATTGAGTTCTTGAAGAGCTAGTAGCGCAGCTGATTGAGCAGGCTATGTTCTGCGTGATCTGTCGAGGTATTAGCAGCTTAGAGGAGGTACGAATTTAGCTTATTTAAACAGCTTTGACATAAGCATGAGAATATTTCCAGTGTGTTGAGAATGCTGTGTCTGAGTGTTTACGTGAACAAATTTGCTTGACTGTGATTTGATTATCTGTTCTGTTTACGTATGCGTTATGTATGTTAGTGAATTGATATTGAATGGCATTCACGCATACATTGAGCCTGAATTTTATTGATGCCCGAATTGATCTAGCGTTGTGATCGGCCGGCTGAGTTGTCGCTCCTGAAAGGTCCAATGCTATCATCAAGGTGGTGGCCGGATGAGCTGTCGTGCCTCAATACCACTGAGCTGTGATGGTCGGCTGATTTTCGCACCTGAAGATCACGGATCGATGATTTCCACCGGCTGATTGGCTGTGCGTGGTGTTGAGGCTCCATTGAGATTTGAATTGCCAGCTGAGTTGTTGGCCTTGATTACCGATGTTCTTTGGTACCCTCATGCATATCATGACTTGAAATATTGCATGTTTTATGAATTGCTGTTTTATGAGTGCTCGTCGTACTGAGGTTTGACCTCGTTTATTTTCCCTGTTTCTGGGCTGCTTTGGTCTGTGTTGGCCTTTGCAGGTTCTTCAGGTAATCCAGTTGGGCAGAGAGGAACGCCTGCTGGAAGATCCTCGCTTTGAGTCCCAGTTATGTACTTATGTATTGATATATTGAGCCAGGGGATGTCCTGTGTCTACAGTATTTGAGGGAATCTGTATTTGATGCTTGTTGCCTTGTTCTTTGGTACCCTCATGCATATCATGACTTGAAATATTGCATGTTTTATGAATTGCTGTTTTATGAGTGCTCGTCGTACTGAGGTTTGACCTCGTTTATTTTCCCTGTTTCTGGGCTGCTTTGGTCTGTGTTGGCCTTTGCAGGTTCTTCAGGTAATCCAGTTGGGCAGAGAGGAACGCCTGCTGGAAGATCCTCGCTTTGAGTCCCAGTTATGTACTTATGTATTGATATATTGAGCCAGGGGATGTCCTGTGTCTACAGTATTTGAGGGAATCTGTATTTGATGCTTGTTGCCTGTTGATGATGTTGTTGGATTTTGAGTTTAAATCCTTACTTTGATTATGAACTTATTTTGAATGATATTTTGGATCAAGCCGAATTCGAAAATTTTTAAGGCCAAATCTAAATTCTTCCATATAATTGTGCTTGCTTGAGTATCTAATCTATGTATTAGAGCACCGGGCCTGACAGTCTATCATTATACATTAACAGAGGTTCATCGGCCCGGCATCCCGGATCCGCTCATCGTCTATCTTGCCACAAGTCACTTCAATCCCTCCATTTTTCTTTTAAAACATGCCTTCATCATTTCATACATATTCGTTATGCTTGCATTTCATAAAAACATGCAGTTTAAAAGCTTAACCCGTCAATATATATTTAATTCATTCCTTTAAAACATTAACATACATAAACTACTACATATATAATTAAATATATATTCACGGGCTTCTACATTTTCTACTTCGGTCAAGGACTGGTTCAGATGCCTCGCCCACTACTTCTAAGCCCAAAATCCTAGACTTAACTTAAAATTGAAACTTAGCCTTAGACATGACTTGGCCTATAGCTTTTAAAGTTAGGCTATGTTTGGTACAATGGATTAGCCTGGATTGTTAAATAATCCAGTGTTTGGTTCGTTTTTAGCACAAAATTTGCAATCCTTTGGCCCGTGACTAAGAAGTTGCACAGTAACAAATTGCATGATAAGCTGTCTCTTTCAAATACATGTTATTATTAATCCGTTGCCAGTGATTGAAAAAGGTTACAATTTTACCCCTCTTCCACAAATTGCATGATAAGCTGTCTCTTTCAAATACATGTTATTATTAATCCGTTGCCAGTGATTGAAAAAGGTTACAATTTTACCCCTCTTCCTTTGGTTTTGCCGATGAACTTTTCTCTCCTGGATTCTCTTTTTTCTTACAAAGGGTAAGGAAATTTGGGGACATCTTGATCTCAGGCGCGAGCTGCTTCTGGAGATGGACCCTGTGAGGGCCGAAATCGACACGTCTGCGTCGTTTGAGTCGGTGAAAGAGGCGGCAACCCGGTTCGGAGGAATGGCCTTCTGGAGACCGATTTCCCTTAAGAATGCATCTGAGCTTGTGGGCAAAAAGGCATTGTGTCTTTTCGTTAATCTTTGTTTAGTTTTAGTTTTTATCCATTATTTAGTATGTCTGTTATCCGGTGCAATGTTTTGCTATAATGGTGTGATGGTGTTGCTGCTTTTGTTAACCTGTGTAAAGGACATTGTCGGTGTTGTTGCAATTTGTGGTGTCAATTTCATTGTTTCGGTCATTTATTGTCTTTTTACGGTAGTGTTGAGTTCTGAAATGTAGACCAAGTTAAAATTTCATCATTTGGTTTTAATTTTAGGAGATAATGGTTCATATAACCACATGTTCATAAACTACCCAGATAATTGCATTTTGTTTGTAGATTGTTTGAGTTAACATGATTTGGGATAATTCAGTTCTTTCATGTGAATATAGTTCTGTGCTTCGTTCTTTTAATGTGCTCATATATTGGATATACATGCATGAATGTTTCAACCTTCACTTGTTTTGGCCGTGCAGCATATTGACATTCCACATGGTGTTTGAGTTGTTCCTGCCATTAAGTTTTCCATGTTTCAACTATAAGTTTTTGTTTCTCATGGTCAAATGTGTTTATAAGCTTTTCGTTGTTGATTTCTGGTGAAGGGAATACTTTCCAGCTTTTGAATACTAAAGTGACTTTTGAAAGAACAAATATATATTCTTATCTCTGCTAATGTTTATCCCCAGCTTCCAGATGTTTCATCTGTGATTTGTTTTCTGGGTTTCAAGGTTATTGAAAATCTGACTGCTTGTGATGTTAATATCTGTAGGTCCACACTACCAGCCAATCTTCCCCCATGCAAGCATATAATCAGGCTATCAATGATCTGAATAAGGAGCTTGATCATCTGAAGAATGAATTTGAGGTATTGTTCGATTACATGATGGCTAGCATATGTATATTTGGGTAGCATAGCCTGAATTCAGTCTGCCTGAACTTGTATTTTGTTAAATGATACATTGTGTAGGATGCGTATTAGTGTCCCTTGTTGAGTAGGATAGTTTTGGCATGTATTTTTATCGTCGGGGCTAAGCTCGATTACCGCTCGAAGATTGCAGATTTGAAGGTTGTAATTTATGAAGACTGGACGCAGCAACATGGCTAATATTAGAAGGCTGGACGCAGACTATTACCTACAGATTTGGTGATTTGTATTTTGACACATGATGTATGGTATAAGCTAGTTGTCGGTTCAGATTGTTGAGTAGGTTGTCATTTGCTTGTATTTTTGATCGCTGGGTATGTTGGGCGTTTATTTTTGTACGAACCTTATTTACCATCTATGATATGTTTTCATATCGAAAGAAAAACAGACAGAAAAAAGAAATCAATCAAAGAAAAGAATAAAAACAATTATATCCTTAATATAAGAGGTCAATGATATTTTGGTAATTTCACTATCAATCAGTTTTTAATCTTTATGTTAAAAAACAAACCAAACACCATATCCATATTATTTATCCCACGAAATTCTCAAATTATCATTTAGACTAATCCTTCGTTATCAATCACATCCCACCTACCAAACGCAGTCTTAACCTTTAAAAATTTCCAAAATGCTCAATCCTTTACTTAAAAATCAAATATTTAAAATTTGGCTAAATAAAAGACCCATTGACCAATTTTGACTTTAAAACTTAAAATAAAACATTAGGTCCATAAAATAATTAAAAGGTTGACTTAAAACATTTGACTTAAAATTCTTAAAATTTGACCTAAAACTTTAAAATTAAAATACCCGGTCCAGAAATAAAATAAGTCATTCCAAACTTAAAACATTTTGACTCGACCCTCAACTAATCGACCCGATCCAGCCATGGTAATTTAAAAATAACACATGCTAAAAATCCTATTCTAGGCATTAATTTGTCATGAAAAATTGCCAAAAATCTCATAAATCAAATAAATTCTAAAAAAGCTGAGAAAAATCTTAAAATATGCTTAAAACATCAAATAAAGTCATCCACGAACTTTGGTAGCCCCTAACACTCGAAATCTCAATTTTCACAAAAATGACCCGACGAGACTCACTTCGAGCGACAAAATGGTAAAAATCATTAAAAATCCCTTTATTAATCAAATAACTCTCTGTTTCGACCTTACTAGCCACTGGAACAAACGAGACTCAAAAACGATTCAGGACGTGACCAACCCGACGCCCACAAACCCACTGCCCGCGCGTAGACTCCAACCAGCACATGTGCTAGCCATAAAATTCATAACTAATTCGTTCATCGATCAAATCGCACCCCGTTTGGACCTACGTGACCCTAACTCAATGAGCTATCTCCTGAAATAAACCTTGACCATTCAAACCACATAGAGTGAAATACCCGACCCCAACAACTCTACTGTTGTGCACAGACGATAAGCCAGGACACGTGCTGATCATAAAATTCGTAACTAATTCTGTTGGATCGATTTATACGAGACCCTCTCTTAAAGTGCAATAATTAGTTATTCGATCAATAACTAGTACTAGAGGATGTAACCAGATCGAATGACAAGACGCAGGATTCAGCCAGAAGTTGAAGCCGGGTTCGCAAAGAAAAAGCTGGTTTCAGCTGAAGGTTGAAACCAGCCCAATACAAGGCGAGCGCTAAACATGCCAGTTCCAGCTGGAAGACTAGAACCGGCTCGACACTTCGGTCGAACGATCTGGTTAACTTAACTTGAGCTGCAATAGATCAGTGTTCTTGAATACTTTGTGCACCGAGATACAGATTGAGTAATGTAAATAAAACATGCGGAAATAACTCAAACTGCACAATATCGTTCGAAGCCCAAATAAACAGTTTTAACAACATAAACAAATATGTGATGCGTATGAATGTAAACACTGAAAACAGTAAAGAAAGATACGCTGAATTTGTTTATGGAAGTTCGGAGCTCAATCTCCTACGTCTCCCCATCTTCCGCCACGGGAAGGATCCACTAGAAGACTTTGATTACAACGACCCTCGCTGCAACTCACTCCTACGACCCGCAGCCGCAAAAACTCCAAGCATCTACCACTGCACTCCGGCCCACAAGCTGTGTGACTAACTCACTTGTTTTACGCCTCAGTGAGAAAGGCTACAAGGACTTGTTTAACGTCTTTGTCCAAAGACTACACACACTTCTTTAACGTCTCAGTGCGAAAGACAACTAGACTTGTTTAACGTCTCTGTCCAAAGACTACAATGGAGAGTATTTGATTCACATTCACTCTTTATCTATTTCGCTCAACTCTCGAATATGAGTGAATGTGTGTGTGTGAGATTTACAATGTAAGCACAATCTCTCAATGAATTAAATCTCACACACTCTGGGAAGGGCTCCTGGTTTGAGCTGGTTTTCTGCTATCTTCCCAGGTTCAGTATTGTGCGTCTCTTGATTTTCTGATTGAACTTCGCACAACTACTCTCACTGTTTTTGCGCATATCTGCAATCTGTTTCATTGCGCCTGTTATATAAAGCCTCTGTGCAGATTTAATCCATTGGACACAAAGCATATAGCCGTTGTAAACAATCTCCCCCCTTATAGAAATTTTGTCCCCGAAATTTAGTTACGTACCGATAGCACGTCTGGGAGGCATCATGCACACCAAAACCTTATCACGTAAATCTAAGTGCATAACTAAGCGTCTAATTTTTAAAACCCTAATGCCAAAACTCATGCAAGGCTAAAACATGCAGCATGCAAACATAAACATAAATACTAAAATAAAACTCATAGACTGTTAGTTCGACTTCCGAGCTCCACGCAGCAGGCAAATACCCCACCAGAACCACCGCTCAGATACCATGTTGAAACGTACTGAACCTCTAAATTTTTTTTTTAAAAGCAGATGTGGAATAAACATTTAATAAAAGCTATAAATAAAACCATAACTTAAAGCATTTGAAAATATCATCTCAACATCAATTTAGAACTAACTGCAAAGTATCCCCAATCCACATCGCACAAGCTAATCATAAAAATCAGAGTATTTAAAACTGTTGCGGAAAACTGAACATGTTTAAAAGCAATGGCATAAAATAACTGAGTGGTCACAGGGTAACAGCCGCAGCGGAGCATCAGACGTCCTCACCGCCGGTCGGAGTAAAATCAGCGTCATGCTCACCTGCACCATTTAAACCTAGTGAGCCTGCATGCTCTATCCGATAATAACAAAGTACATATAATAAAACCACATGCAGGCACATACGTATAGGAACATAATTTCATGACATGCGTGCGTGAAAGATCTTAAAACATTGAATCATAATGCAGTCATACATAACCTCATCGTATAACATATATATATTAAGGCATGGCATAAACATAACATAACTTAAAAGAACATGCGAGTCATATCCATGAAGTGTGAGCCATAATCGATTGATCAATCTATAAACCAACGTACGCGGCGGTGTGGTTCACCCGACCTTACCTCGGGATCCCTATATGTCACACCTCTGTGCTGCCACTTCACCATGATGTCACACATGGATCCATAAGCTCATACATTAAAACAGGGGATCCCCGGGTCCGGCTACTCGGCTAACTCCCATCATTAAACTTTGCCCCACAACACTTCAATCCCTCAAAATATTTTTCCTTCATGCCTTAACATTTCATAAACTTTCATGATACATGCATTTCATAAAAATTATGCAAATTTAAAAGGCTTGGCCCATCAATATATATTTAATTTCCTTTAAAGATTGCATACTCGAATACATAACATACTACGTATATCATTAAATATATATTCATGGTCCTATACCTTATCTCGGCTCGGTCAAGGACTGATTTCGGGGCCTGGATCGCTACTTCTAGACCAAAATTCGCTCCAAAAAACGGCCGATGAAACGAATGTTCACCGCTTTTTCCCTTTTTTGCCTATTTTCTTAAATATTTGATTTCTTAAAAAAAATCAATACTAAAAGCGATTAATTAAAATCAATTTTGACTTCTAAAAATTAATTGGGGCTTATTAAAATTGATTTTGACCTTTAAAAGAAATTTAAATCAATTTTGACCTCCAATGTCGATTTTGACCAAAAGATCGATTTGATCAAATTAAAATCCAAAAATCGATTTTAACTCCAATTAAAATCCCTAAAGCCCTAATTTTGAATATGAACTTAAAATTAAACATAACTTAAATTATTTAAAAAGGTTTGACTCAATTTTTACATTCTGGCTAATTTCTTTAAAATTGAACCTTTGACACATTAATAAATATAACAGGTCCATAATTAAAATAACTTGATCCCATTTTAAAATATTTGACTCGGGACTCAAAGAACCGATCCGGTCCAACCGAACCTGCCGAACCGGTTCAGTTAGACCGAACCATAGCAAAAGTAAACCCTAAACGAACAATCACATGCCTACCCTCACGCGCAGCTACGACCAGTAGCCACTTCGCGGGACGGTTCTCCCTGCTCCGGCCACCACTGCCAGATCCCTTCCGGATGGACTACCCCCAGGTACAGACGGTTCTAACGTGACCAACCTTGGCTCAAACCGTGGGCTAACCAGGGAGAACTGGTCGCTGCAAGTGGACGCTCCATCCATGCTGCGCCGTCACGACCACATGCTGGTCTTTGCGTTCGTTCTCCCTACTCCGGACACCAATGATAGAGCCCTTCAGACTGGACCACCCCCAGATCTAGATGGTTCTAACGTGACCAACCTTAAGTCAAACCATGGACCGAGCAGGGAGAACGAACCTCTAAAAGTGGACGCACCAGCCCATCGGCGCGATGCGCCCCTCACAACTTCTACAGCATGATGTGGTTCGTTCGAACCCTTAGCCACTATCCTCCCTTCATCTAGACCACCATGAGTCCCTCCGAGCCAACATCCCTGGAAATTTCCATGACCGAAGCCTCAAGACAAGAAAGCGTAACATGTCAAAAACCATGAGTCTCATGCATGAACTATGAACATAGAGGTAAAGATCCGAAATATTCACATAAGAGTCATGAAAAACCTTTATAAAACAGTGTATTATGATCTAAATGGTGAGAAAAGGAGAATACAACATGCCTTGATCGAAGAAAAGAGTAGAGATACGCGTTACCGGAGCGGAGGACAATGGATTAGACAAAACACCTTTGAATTCCAACCAAAGAACTGAAAATTCGACCACCTAGGGGGGGAGGGAAGGCTGAAGTCGGCTTATGGAGGTGAGGGATAGGTTAAATTTCGAGTTAGGGGGAAGGGGAGTGAATGAGAAGTGTACAAAAGACCCCTCCAACTTGTTTTAATTAAAAATAAAAGGCTTAATCCCAAAATTAACCCTCCTCTAATTACAAATGCTTAAAGATACCTAAAATGCAGACTTCAATCCTCTAATTTTCGTAATATAGGTCTCTCAAATTTAAAAGTGTTATAAAATTCATAAAAATAGCCCGTATAGGCGAAAAACGGGTCCCCGTCGATAACTGTGCATAAAATCTCATTTTTTTGGAAATGGTGCATAAAATAATAAATTTTGCTTTAAAATATGTCTAAGGGCTAAAACATTTAAAATATTTTCAATTTGGTCGTCTCCGATCTCGTCCCGCTTACCGGAACTCCAACAGTACCGTAAAATGACATGCACAAAGTAAGGCATAAAATCATCATATAATCACATAAATGACATGAAATCATGCTAACATAAAGTTTTCCCCGTAGTCATGCGCTCAATATAACGTAATTAGGATTTCTGGGCGTTACACTACCACAGTTCATAGGTTGGGGAACGGTAGGTTGAGCTGTTGATGCATCTGGTAAGGGTGTGCGAGTAGGGGTGAGTGGGTTGTTGAGGTGCAATAATTGCCCCTGCTAGGTAGAGCGATCGAACTGTGGTGCTTGTGTTGCTATACGGTTTAAAAGATTGGAGTTGCACCGTTACCACCAGTTATAGCTTTTGGTAAAGCGGCAAGCGCTCGATCCTACAATTGGTATCAGAGCCAAGGTCACGGGTTCGATTCCCATTGATTGCAAGGAGTGCAATTATTGGGAGGGGATTGTTGAGGTGCAATAATTGCCCCTGCTAGGTAGAGCGATCGAACCGTGGTGCTTGTGTTGCTATACGGTTTAAAAGAATGGGTAGCACCCACATGTCCTACACACACCGTGGCCACATATCCTTTGCAGATTTCGTTGAGCTATGTTTGAGTCCTTTGGCTCCTTTCTTCGGTTGTAGCCTTCGGCTGTTGTCCCGTTCTTCATGCATAGCATCTGCATTTTATCCTTGCTGCTTACTGCTGTTTTATAGTTGCTCTCCGTACTGGGGTTTGACCCCATGTCCCTCTGGGGCTTGGTTTGTTTTGTTTG